>JAIOTZ010000551.1:0-48091 GCA_023374045.1 Limonium bicolor
GGGTCTCTAGACCTTTCTATACAAAGTCTTTCCAAACTAACTAGTACATGTTTTTACGTGAGGATGTACATGTTTTAGTGAACATTTGTACAGGTTTGTATGACCATCTGTACAAGTTTTATTCTATGTTTTGTGCACTTTACATGTAAAAATAATTTTTTTAAAAGTTGTCAAAATATATCCATGATTGGTCTTGTTTTGAAGAGCTTGAAATTAGATGAAAAATGATATATTTTTTTTCATTTTGGACTTATATATTATAAATTACAACAATTTAAAGTTTTTATAATAAAAAAAGAAAAAAATCTTTAAAAAAAACAAAACATAGTGCTGGGAGCGCCGCCTTTCATTTTTTTTAAAAAAAAACCGCCGAAACGTAGGTATGTAGCCAATTAGACGTCCTGTATAAAAATTATGTATATTTATTTATTTTTAAAGTGAATCTTAAAACATATGTATATACAAAAAAAAAAAATTTGAAATATATTTTTATTTTTGTCTTATTTTGAAGAGCCCAAATTATGATGATGGTATAAAATTTATGCTATTTAGACTTATATATAAACTACAACACTTTAAAACTTATAAAATGACAAATATAGAATAAGACAAAAGTGGTTGTCAGCTCCTTAAACTCGTTACTAAAGTGTATCAAAATTCATTTTATATTTCACCTATTTTTTACCAATAAAACCTATATTCTTTTTTACGAAAATCCATATTCATAAAAAAAAAGTGTATCTTCTTTTTAAATTCTCGTTTATTTTGCTAAACTTAAAAATCATACTCTTTTTATCACCAAATAGTCGTGTCTATATTGAAAATTTAATTTTTTTTAAGCCTTTCGTTTCTTTTTTCACTCAATTTAAAATGAAATCCTTTTGTCAATGGTTGCCCCAACTCCATGGGCTAAGTACTCAATCCGTCATCCCATCTCAGTGTTCATTTTGTCACTATATATTGAAGGGTTCGAATTGAGCTAAACATAAATGAGTTTTATTGTGTGAGTTATGATTTCACCGTTGTTATTCTCTATAGAGTAGAGGAAATATGTTGAAATAAAAAATTTCACATTTTTCATGAATGGAGGAATAAACAGATAGAGAAAGCATGTATGGTTTGAGAACCACAAACGAATTTTTAACTAAATTTATAAAAAGTAAATATGCTAAAAACAAATCAATTTATAGGATGTTTCAAGGAGAACTCGCTCTGAGTGACCTCTCACCAAACCTCGTTCATCTTGACTAGTTCTTGGTATGGTTCTCTCATTTCACATATAATCCAATACCCGTTATGAAACCAAGAACTAGCTTCTAATTGATCAGATTGACCCTTGATCCCGTGTTTTGATGTGGACAGATATATTTCCCACTTTGGTCAACCTCAATCAACTCAAACTAGCTCTAGTCATATATTTGAGCACAAATCCATCAATCTTTACTTAGAATAACTTAGCTAGGGTAAAAGTAGAAAAATATGGGAGCACGTGGGAACAAACGAAATGAAAAACGAAGTCAAAACTAAGGAGATATATCAAAAATAAATTTCTAAAGAAGAACTAATCCACAAGATCAACCGACGTGGGGGCAGTCAGGCCATATATTCATAGTTCAGCACCCAACCGACCCATAGAACCGTCCTACATTGAAATACCCCGAACTTAAATATGGTGATTATATTATTCTAATATGGTATTTAAGGGCCTAATAGTGCCTAAGTAATTTTTGGTAAAGAAAATAAATCCAAAGAAATGAGGAAAACGTTAAAATGAGCGTTAAATAACCATAGGAGGTACGAGACCTCGGTTATAGTATCGTAAGGATTCCAAAGGCTTATTCATGCCTAATTAGTATATGGGGATGATTCCCGAAGAAAACGGATCCAAGAAATGTATTAAAACGCTAAAAGAGCTTTAGCGCACGTTTTTCGGGGAAACCCGAAAACGTGGCTTTAAGTGGTCAAACAGACCCGTAAAAATTACAAATCATTAAATAATAATTATTAAGCATTTATGGAAGCTTAATAATCAATAAAAATGATTAAACGAGAAAATTTCGGAAAACGGGCCCGGTAAGTGAATAGTATCAAAACCGGGTAAAATATCAAGCGTTTTCTGTAAAAGACGAAAAATGCTCCAGCTAGTATTACAGAGGGGGCCGGTTTTTACTGGTGTAAACAGCTCTCTCTTACACACACACACAAGTAACAAATAAGTAAATCAAAGAAAGCAAAAAGTAAAAAGTACAAAAGTAAATACCCCCTCTCTCCTCTTACTCTCTCATTTCTCTCTCTCTCTCCAACTCCCTCCCTCTCTCACGATGGAACCCCCTCTCTGCAGCTCTCTTCTTCCTTCCTCTCTTCTTGTGGGCGATTTTGGAGCTCTCCAAACAGCTCCCATGGCAGCCCCTCTTCATCCTCTTGCTCTACCTCCATGTGAGCTCCAAATGAAAAATAAAACACATATTTGAACTCCTCTCTTCAAGCTCTACATTTCTATCTTTTCAAAATCCGAAAATGAGCAACTTCATCTCCATGGGTTTTCCCCATTTGAAGAGAAAAGCACACCATTGTGAAGCTTGGAGCCTCCTCTTTCCAACAAGGTAAAAATCTCCATAAAAGATTCAAGTTTCCTCCACCTTCCTTGGAAACCGATTTTTGGCCCTTTGTAATACCTTGTTTTTCTCTCTCTTTTTGAGCATCAATTTCACCTAGCAATGGTGGTGGATTCTCCTTCTTGAACCAAGGGCTAAAACCCCTCCTAAAGCACTCCAAAGGTAAACCCTAGAAATTGTATCTGAACACTTCAATGAATTAGTGTTATTATGAGGGTTAGTAGGTTAATTATGCTTGTCTTTGTGTGCTTGGGTAACGGGAATGGAGTTTGGCAACTCCATTCCCCACAAAATCGATTTGGACAAGAAAGAGAACAAGAAGAAGAAATGGAAAAGAAAGAATGAAGTATAAGCTCAAGGTAAGAGCTCCTTCCTAATGTAAATTCTATTGCATTAGAGTAATGGGAATGGGTAAAATATTTAAAGAACCCAAAACCTTGTACTAGTATTGAGAATTGTGAAGTTGAGTATTTAAGAGCAAGTATGTGGATTGTAAGCCTTAGAGCCAAATAATTGTGTATGAGTATTTGTATTGTGGATTGAGGAAATATTGGTGTATTGGGATTTTGTGTGTGTGCTGGTAGAACCCTTGTGGTTTGGCTAGAATAGGGATGAATTTGATGAGAAAGGATGTGTGTGAGTAAGTAAGGAAAGTAGATGAACTATGACAAAATTTTAGTAGGAATTATGTATTTAAGGATGACTTGGTGAGTGGGAGAACCAAGGTATGTATTGAGGATAGTAGAGATGTTTAATGACCATTGGAATGGTAATTGTAGTATGAGGAATAAGGAGTGTAAAATCTGTAGCAAAGTGTATAAGAACACGTTGGAGAAGTTAGGAGAATTTAATGTGCAGAATCTTGGTAAGGTGAGTGTTGGAACTTGGGTATAGGTAGTGTAATGGCTTGGAAATGAATTGGTATGGTAAGGAGAGGTGTTTAGAATGCTAGGAATGGCATTGGTTGAGAAAGTATTGGATGGGAGAGTTGAATTGTAAAATCTGTAGCATAAGTGTAACAAAAACTGTTACAAGTGTTGGAAAAGAAGTGAGGGAATTGTGTAAGTTATTTGATGGATTTAGGAATAGATTTGGTGGATGGATTGAGGTATATTAGGAAGCCTAAATGGCACTAAAACATGTGGGATTACATGTAGAAAGATTGGGGAAGTAATGGGTAAAAGAGAGGACTGAAAACAGATTTTAAAATTGAAGTACTGGGCCGGACCGGACTTGCGACCGGACTTGCAAGTTCGGTCGAGCCCAGATTTACAAAGACGGGAAACCTTCTGGAATCGACCGGACTTGCGACCGGACATGCAAGTTCGGTCGAACCAGAAAATTCTCCCGTCAGAAACCTTCTGGAATGGACCGAACTTGCGACCGGACTTGCAAGTTCGGTCGGCTAGAAAAATTCCCGTAATGTGAGCTACTGGAATGGACCGAACTTGCGACCGAACTTGCAAGTTCGGTCGAGCCAGAAAATTTCCGTACTGGTAGCTACTGGAACGGACCGGACTTGCAAGGCCGGTCGCAAGTCCGGTCGAGTCTCAAATATATATATATATTTACTATATGATTAGGATAATCATATGTATGTATATATATATATGTCTATACACATATATGCTTATATGTAGTAGTACACTACAATTGAAATAACAAAGGTAAGAAAGTAAGTATATGAGTATGAAAACAAGTGTAAAAGTAACTAAGCAAGTTGAGAGTATAAGAACATTAAGTACACCGGGATAACGGGGTAAGTACGGGAGTAGTAATTATTTATGTATCATAAGAGTATAGTATTAATAATAATGTTGAAACATTATCAGTGGAACAAGTGTGAACCAAGGAACAAGGGAACACATGGTAGAGCTAACTTCGGTGAAAGGTATGATTTCCTCATGCCCCGTATGCTAACCGAGTTACGTTGATTTGTGTGCTGTATGCCGGCTAATCAAGACTAAAGCATGAAAACGGTTTATTGCCTTTCGTTGCATGTCTTGTTGTATGTTGATTGAGCTAACCTTTCTTGATTGATTGTGTGGCCTCACTTAGTGCGTAGACCGACTCATAGATGAGTCTTATTGTAACACCCCTACTCTAATCGGCTTCTAATCATCTTACTTAACAATATAATCGCAGCGGTAATTTCAACAATTGGACTACTGGTGTCACCGTTCTCACTCGCCCATACGAGTAATAACGTGCTTCCTAATATACTCTTAAATACGAAACAATTTCTCGCAGTGACAACAAGAGATAAATCTAAACTTCCCAAACCAAAATATAATACATTCTCAGTGAGCTTTCTAAGTATCCAAAACCTATACATGTTTCTAGGTTCGTATCAAAGTGCAACAGTGCATGTTCAAATAACTGTAACCAAACTACCCAGCGCGTCACTCTCTTTGCCGACACCGGAAGATGCATACCTGCAAAAATGGTAGTTTGTGGTATGGAATCAGCCCCTGCTGAGTATGTTATTACCTGACTGTCGTGCACCCTCGGACCATTCAGTTATTTGGTCGAGAGCATGCATTTCATTTTCATGCAAATAGTTTAATGTTAAAACTGTAAAGCAACAATATATATTGCAGTAACTCAAACAACAAGCAAGCCCCCGGCTTCACACATCGCATCGTAATAAATCACTGAGAGCGTTACCGCGCTTATATGAATACAGAGATTCCACTCCAACAACACCTGAAAGATCATAGTTGAGTACGTCGACTCGTTCGACGAATAGTCCACAAAATCCACACACGAGCACAGTGACTCGACTCATCCAGTTCACAACACAGATATAAGTACAGTTTATTTAATTAATCCAATTCACAACACACTTATGAGTACAACGACTTATTCAATCAACACCACCAACATACCACACATAACCACACAGCATAACCAATGAACAACAAGGCGAAACAACGAGAATTATAAACGAGTATGAACTCTCGTCTTTGGCATGCACGCCCAAATAATGTTCGCCTAATGTACGAGTTAATATAATCGTTCGTAATTGTTCAGTCATGTCTAATGACAACGTCTCATTAGAACGACGTGTCTCTAAGTTACCCATATCTTTGGCGGGTCACCCACGGCAGTAGCCACTCCAGCGGTAGAGTCTCCGTACGAACAATCTGTAGTTCGTTGGAAATTTATCCTGATACTTACGGTTACCACACGGTATCCTAGTATCGTTAATGGATCACATTTCACAGCAAGAGCCACATCCTCTTGATAACTTATCTATACCATCGCATCGCGTTATTATTTTTCCTAACACAACAGACTAAGGTCGTTAGTCCAATCCTGAGTATGTCGACTCATGATCCAGTGTTAGATACGAGAGCGGCGTTAAAGAGGCCAATGCTCCGTATATAAGTCTCATATAATGTATGTATCTTATTGTCTTAATGCTACAACGTTTTTCTTACGTTCCTTATATTACACATATAAGATAGCATCATTGCCGCTAGTCTGTTTTATAATATGTTCATATATACGAACAGTACTGTTATCGTGCAACAGTAATAATTATAAGCAGCATTAATATACAACTCAGGCATATTAATTCACACAAGCAGACATTCAATCTTAACACAGATTTTCACACAATGTCTGAACTGAGGAAATCCTCAGAGACAATCAAGCCACATAAATAACATACCGTTCACCCGGATTGTATTACGGTGGAGTATGAATCAGCAAGATCCTATGCTCCGTGTGTCGTCTCTAACAGTCTAGACAATACATAACGCTACTGATTAGCATCCCGTATAACAATCATAACTCTACGGTACTCCGTACCGTCACTAATACCTCCCGGTTAATCCCCCGTCATTAACTGTCAACGTTTGTCGGGTTTTCGGCTTAACTCGAGATTGGAAAAGTGTTACATTACATGCGTAGTCTTATCTTGTATATTAATAGACTTATTGTTGGACTTTGTCATCGCATGTAAACTAATGTATATTTGTAGATCGTATAGTTTGTTTCTTTACTGCATGTATGGTTCTTTGTCATGCACTATACATCTCACCTTAGTATTTATTTTTCTAAGGTTTGTCTCTTTTCTTTCTCTCTTTTTTTTTATTCCATGTGGTATAATTCATTTGTAACTATACTTTTAACTATTTAAAATCCTTATTATTCCTGCATACTTCTAACATCAGAATTTCGATATCTAATGTTTATAATTCTTTTCTCCTTATCTATTATCATTTTAATTACGATAATTTATAATTATTGAACCAAATCACATTTTCAACACCATTACATATATTTATTTATATATGTGTGTTATGGAACTTATTTATTATATGGTAAGTCTTATAATCTATATCCATTCTCTTTAATGAATATCTCTTATATTATAAATGTTATAACTCTTATAACATTAAAAACCATATTACAAATTCCATTTAAAAATGTTAATATTTCCGAACAGCACCTATGTTCTTAAATATTTACAAAATCCACCACTTAATTAATATAATGTTACATTATTGTTACATAACATATCTTATGACATTTAAGTCATTTAAAACAATTATAACCTATAGTCATATTTTGTTTATAAAATACCAAATGGCCCTTAATATTTTCGGCATTTACTTATAACCACTAAACTTCTATAAAACCACAATTCACTCTCAATTTCTAATACATAGTTTTCTAATTCCATTAAAACTATATATTATACACATTTCTTAATAAAACCTTATATATAACTCCAAAATTTACCAAACTATACCAAAAGGTTATAAACATTATTCTTAACCTTATTTTTCCTCTAAATCTCGGTTTCTATACATTTATTACCCATTTGTAACAATGTTATAAAATACCATATATTATACTTATATAATTCATATGAACTCCAAATTTAACCAAATAAACTTCTAAAAATTTCTAATAACTTAAGGACTTTACTAAATTCCATTTAGTACCCTTAAGTCTCGGTAATTACATTACTACCCCAAGTCTTATAAATCTTTTACAATTTAATAAGTATCTTATTATAAGGTAGTATTTTAATTTCTTAAGTTTTCTAAACTTGGTCAAAGTCTCCTATATAGTCAACTTTGACTCCTAATACCAAATGGGAACCAATTTTTCGGTAATTACTAACAATAACCTATACTTTTCTATTTTTACAATTTTGACCCCAAAACCTTATAAAATGTTATAATTTTTATTAAATTCATTTAAAAACCCTAAATTGCTCTAAATTAAGCCCACGGCCTTCTAAATTCCTAGTAATTACGAATTGGCCCCAATTTTAATTATAAGCATAAATAAAACTAAATAAGCTTATAAACTTAAATTAAAATGGCCTAATGACATGGCCTTATTACAACCTTGAACTTGCAAAATAAATTACACAATAAATGTCTCAAAATATAGCATATATATTCGGCCTCACCTTAGTTTAATTATTTTTCCACATAATGCCATAATTTGACCATTATGTTAATTAAACCTCTTAAATGACTAGCTTAATTTATCTTAGCCATTTTTTTCCATTTTTAGGTCAATATGACCTATATATGTAACTTCACTCTCGGCCATATATATATATGCTTAAAATTTATAAAAATCATAAGTTTAAGGTGTTTATACCTTGATTTATCCTTGTATATGCCTTGTTGGCCACGGCTGTATGGAGATCTATTTTCCACAGCTTAGTTTACATGTTTTCAAACAGCAATTAAGGCATGATTAGTCTCCAAGCAAGATCTAACCATAAGAAGTGTTTAATGTCAATTTTCAAGGTAAAATTTACCTTAGAACACCAAGGTATACAAGGTTAATCTCGGCCTGTATTTACAGTAGGCAAAGAGTGTTAAAAGAGCTACTAAAACCAAGCTTTAAACTGGTATAACTCAGATTAGAAGATAGCTAATCTTTACCTTGTTTAAAATGCCTAAAATGGTGTTTTTGGCTTGGATCTGGTTATACTTCGAAGCTCTTGATGTACCAACTGGATAAGTATGTTAAGATGAAGATTATAAGCTTAGAAACAAAGTTTCACAGCCGAATTTGAAGGGAATCAAAAGATATGTGCTTAGAGCACATTTTTATACCTTAAGAACAAGATTAGCTTTCTCCACCTTCTTCCCTTGTTAATGCCGAGATACACCCTCCATTTAACCTCCATAACAACCTAAGAACATTGATGGAAGTGGTTGATGCTTTGCTCCATTGAAAGAGGAAGAAATTGTGAAGAAAATGAACATTTAAGAGCTTAATAAGCTTACCAATGGTGATTGCTGTTCTCCTCTGAGTTTGGCTGTGTAACCACGAAAATGGAGAAGCAAAGAGAGGTGAGGGGCTGCTGGAATCGGCTGGGAAGCAAGGTGAGTGAAGAAGAATGATTGGAAAGGCTTAATTGAATTGGAAAAGTAATAAAAGTAACTTTTACTATTGCAAATTTGGTATTAGGTAGCTAATTTGTCTAACAATGATTATGCTGACTCCTCTCCTCCTTGCCTGTCGAAATCCTTGGTCAATTGGGTCAATTAATTGACCATTGACCATACTTGGTCAATATTGACTCGAACGGGCCCCACTTTAGGGTTTTATTAATATTTTAATATTAAATTTGTAAAAATTCGTAAATTTCTGGAATTAAATTCCTAATATGATATAATATGATAAAATATCATATTTAAAGGTAATTATAATTTTTAAGCCCATTAAAAAATCAATTTAAAAGGCAATCTCACAAAAACGTGCTTTAAGGTGTTTTAGTGCACATTTTTGTGTCACAGGGTGTTCCTGAGCTTAGTTCTCCTTGAGAACGGTTTTGTTGTATTCCTTACTTCATTATAATACTTAGGAATCCACTTAGGATCCTATTTGAGGTCACACAATCTTTATGGTGTCTTAAGGCACATTTTCGGCTTTACCGATCTTAAGGCGTGTTTTGCCTTGTTGAGATCTTTTAGATTGTTCCCCAATAATATTTAGATGTTTAATAATCATCTTAGATCATTAATAGGTCATTTAATTATATTTTAAAGGTTAGGGGTATTTCAGTCTACCCCCCTTTAAAAAGGCTTCGTCCCGAAGTCCTTAATCCTCTACAGTTCACCTAAGGAATCAAGTTCCACTAAGTAACCAAACAATCCATTGCTAGGGAGTAACTCCCACTAGGTTCAGACCTAGTGAAATACCCCAAAGATTTATTACCTTAATTAAAAAGGATTAAATTAAATCATGGGAAATAATTGCAATAAATATCATTGTATAAATATATAGTCCAAGATGGACATTAAACTATACACTAAATCTCTAGTCAAGATAAAATATTATTAAGGGAAATAAACTCTTAAATTTAGTGTCACATGTAACACATCGGTACATGTATTAAACATCACTAATATCACTCAATAATTTATATAAACATTTTATATAATCTAAACAAGTCATAGATACAATATGCACTTATACATACACCTTTAAACAAGAAAAATAATAAGTCACCACCTAACACATGACTATAGTATTATATGTACAATTGTGACATAATAATATTAGGAGGATAAAAAAAAAAATTCAATTCCCTCCAATTTCTTCTCCTAGCCGGCTGCTTACCTAAGCAAAAGAAACACAAGACATTATTAGTTAGTAAACAACTCATTAAAGTACAACAAGTACATTGACAAGCCTACCTCTCTAACATCACTTCTTTTTCTATTCCCAACCCATGCTGTCTCGTAACAGCTCTCACGTTCCTTTTTCTCCTCCAGCCCTTCAACATCAGCCACTCTACAGACTATACTCCCCTTCCTTTCTTTTCACACAGCAGCAGCACCCTTATCACTCCAGCTTTCTTTCTTTTCCTCATTGTACACGACAGCACCCCTACTCCTTCTCATTACTGATACAACAATAAAACAAGGTGAGAGACCTAGCAGTACCTCCTTCCTTATTTTCCCCTCCTCTCGACTGAAACAATAAAAAAAAACTGGTGAGCTCTATCATCCTCTCACTTCCGGTACAGCAGTAGAGGGAAACAAGACATCCTTCCCTGCTTTTGTTACTGCGCATATGGTAGCTGTTCTAGCTCTTTCTCAAGCCAAAAACCACCGTAGAGACATGCCATGGGAGAGCTATAAAAAAAAAAGGGTAATGAAACTGGGATGAAACATGGTTGTCTAAGCCTTCATTCTTCTCCATTTTTTTTCCAAGCGCAGCTGAGCTCACCTTATTGCTTATTCTTTTGCGGTTTATACATATACCACCTTTCCACCTGATTTCCTCCTTGCGTGTGGTACATGGAGCATTTCTCCCATCCTTCAGCTTCAGTAGCACTGAAGAAAAAAAAAGAAGAGGCCAAGCTACTGCAGGAACAAAAAAAAATAAACGCTTAGCACTGTCCATGGCAACCGCAGCTTTCCCATCCCTTCACTTCTGGTTGCAGCAGCAGCCAACAAGTCAGACAGTTTCCTTCCCCTTCCATCCTCCAGCCCGGTCACTTCTGCTCTTCTTTTCTTCTTCACTGAGCAGCAACAACAGAGGAGAATACACCGCGGGGCTACACTAGTAGCAAATACAGATTCTGTATGGGATATACCCATCCAGCAAAAACATAGTGGGTTAATCTCAACTGAGAGTTTATATGTTACGTACTACAACTCTTCCTCCTCTGCTAGAGACAACAACAATTTCCCAGCCTAAACTCTTATTCTCGGCACTAAACAACAAGTTAGACTAACACTAAAAACTGGTAAGTTTCTCTCTTCTCCTTCACATTTTTTTTTCCATCTCAGCTACTACTACTACTACTTTCGTTTCAAGCAAGCAAACAAACAACACAAAGCTGTTCATACCCCCTCCATTACGATGGTATTTTCCCAGCTCCAGCACCACCAAGAAACTGCTGTGGTTGTTCTCCTCCCCATGGTAGCAACATTCCCCTCTACCTCCTTCCTCATTACCAAATTGTAGCAGCTAGATACAACAACAGGAACAAGGCATAGAATGGTCCTCACTCAAGAAGAAGCCGTGAGCTGTGGGAGATCACAAAGAAAGAAATCAAAAAAAAATTAAGGAGGTAAATATAACTCCCTTCCTCGGCTGTAGCATATAAATATATATATGTCAGATTTTTGCTCACCAATCTTCCTTAAGCATACAGTATAGTACTTAACTATTCTTAGTGGTTAAATAAGGTAAGAAGAATTAAAATACACCTTTGGGATGTTCTAAGAATTATATGCTGTAGCATTGTATGTATTGTCGGGCCTCTGATTTAAGTTGTTCGCTAATGTATTCCCATGTGTCTTTTAATTGCGGTGAGCAATATATCTCAGGCAAAAACGGTTCAATAGAACCAAGGGTATTGTCATCGCTGTGTTAACAGCTAATAAAAAAGAGAGAGAGATGTGGTAGCATGGTATAGAACAGCATTATTAGGGGTTGTTATTTAAACTAGATAATTTATAACAAATTACGACTTCATAATCGGGTGACGAATTTAGGTGTGGATGAATTACTAATGGTAGGAGTATATGTTAAACTAGGAGAAAACGACTTAAGACAACTAAATAAAATCCTGTACAAAAACCGTGAGTATTAAAGTTACTTTGATACATTTTAATGTCATTTAATAGAAAATGGTATGCTATGTTTAAGCCATATAATTAGGCATTCTTATTATGTTTATTTAAAACCTTAAATAATTACTATTGAGTTTATATATAGGGTCAAAACATAATTAAGAAGAAACATAAAGCACTAAATATAAATAAAACAGAAATGGATTAATTTTAGGAAGTCTAGGAGTATAAGACGTGAATTTTATGAAATTAAGGGTTAAATATAAAAATAGAGAATCAATTGGGGTATCTTTGTAAATAATACTTAATCTAGTCAAAGGGATAATTTAAGTGGTCAACCTTGACCATATGTGAGGGTTGGCCAAATTGAAATGATGAAAATAAGTGTTTCGAGTATTTAAAGAAATATTAAGTCAAAAATAACATTTATAAAAAGAAATGGGGTGTTTATGTAATTGCCGAAAAAAAAAATAAGTGTGGGAAAATAAATCTTGAGACCCTAGGGGTCTGTTTGAAAGTTAAAAGAATCTTTGGGTTAGTTTTGATGAATGAATTAATTAAAGATTATAATATATGGTTTAAGTACTAATTTGTAACGATTTAAAAATCTATGGGTGTATAATGTAATTTCCGAAAGATTAGGGGTTCGACTGGAATTTAAGTGACCTTGTGGGTCTGTATGTTATTTGGGTAAATTATGAGTTGGGTGTGTGAGTAATTTAATTAAGGAGTATAACATATAGTTTAAGTATGAAAATGTAATATTTTATAAAACTTATGGGCTACTCGGTGAATAACCGAAAGTTTGGGTGGAAATGGGAATTAGAGCAACCTTTGGGATTGTTTGGGATTGAGGAAAAACATTGGGTTAGTTTTGGTATTTAAAATAATTAAGGTGTATATTATAAAGTTTTAAGTATTAAAATTAAAGGTTACAAACAAAGGGGTTATAGGGTAAATAAAAGAAATATATGGTTGGATAAATAAATTTGGGTAGCATGTCGGGACTGTTCAATAATATATATTTATATGTGCACATGTATATATAAGGTTTAAATACCTTAGGTTATAAGTTAATAAGGTTGATAATGTAACAAGTATAATATATGGGATATTTTAGTAAATAATCAAAACATGCGGGAATGATATAGGGATTTCCGAAAATAATAGGTGTTGTTCGGAATTGTATACATAACACTTGTATATGATAATGTTTGAAAACCTTAGATTATAAACTAATAAGGATATAAATATAGTGGTTATAATATATGGGTTGATTTTATAAATAATCAACGTGAAAGGGGTAAATATTGCAGTTACCGAAAATGTGTGGGCTGATTTGATTAATATGTGGACCAAGTATATAATAAGGTTGGGATAGTATAATTTGACATAATGTTGAAGTATGAGAGGATAAATTTTATAAGGAAGTTCTTAAGGAATAAATGTGCATTATAAACATTACATAACATGAGGGGGTAAGTTAGAAAATTTGTGGAAGTATATTGTAAGGTTGGGAACTTTGTAATAAGAGGAACTCTATAATTCATAGGATAGGGATTTACAATGCGTTTAACAAATCACATAAAAGGGGTTATACAATTACTTGTAGAACGTTAATATTACGACGACTGCGTTATGCGCACATACAGGTATATAGCATTTTATATGCGCGTGAAAAGTGCGTAAGCAATAAAGTATAACAACAATTATAATATATACGTACCTAGGTGTATATATAAATGTCAACACATGTTTGCAAGTATAACTACGTAAATTATCTCGTATGACGAAATGGTTAGGCAACATGCATGCACACACGTAAATGTTATTTCCGCATGCATGCATCTCGACAATTACATGAACAATGCGAGAATGTAACTTCCATGTAATAAATATTATTACCGTAACAATTATTACATACCTGTAGGATATAACGAGTAGTTGGAATCTAAATCCCTAAGATTAACAAATATCGAGTTGAACAAGAGATCAACTAAGAGCTAGCTACGGATGGAAGTAAGGGTTGGATCTAGGATGATTAAGTGAGTTTGAAATGCATATACTAATATTAGAACAACATATGTACCAGAGGTACGAGTTGGTAGACACAAGTCTTTGGAGCGCTAGAGACTACGGGGGGTTATCACGCGAGCGCTCGACGGTGTACGGTATGTTGGATTCTGTGGTCTGAACCCCTGAGGGAAGCCTCGGGTTCGGGTATTGTTTGGTTATGTGATAAGAGTGATATGTGTGCTATGCATGTTGTGTGGATTAATTCCCTGATTTGTTAAGCGATTATTATTGTGCGCGACGTCTTCGGACAATATTACTATGATTTCTCAAGCGATTGGAATACTAATATTCGAGAACTTTACTCCTAATTAACCTAAGTAAAACACCTAGGAACGAGACTCGGGATCCCCAGTCTCTAGAGCTTGATACTCGAACATGACTATAACCTAGACTAATTCTAGGGAAGTACATGAGACTTCAAAGGTAATAAATGGTAAAGACTTCTCCAAGACCTAAGCATTTACTTAGGGTAGTTGATTAAGGATTAATCACCTATTGGAGAGTGATGGTTGAGGTACATGGTATAGGAATCCAATTAGTTTCGACTAGTTGGTTGCGCATTGGTGATCACCGGAGTATAACGTCCGTATCGGACCGACTCCCTCTATATTTCGACAGGCCTAGATAGACTGTTGGATCTGGGTGCCACTTTTGGCACACGGCTTCGGCCATTCATGGACGCCTTTATTAGGCAAGTGGAAGACCCGGGATCGAATGATCCTTGGCAATGAGCACCTTGTGTGTACGGGGGGACTACTGTCCAGTAAGGTTATTTACGGGTTGTCCTAACATGACGCCCATTGGTATTGAGAGTAAAACTTAATTGTGACTAACATAATTTAGAGGAAATACTACGATTATCCTGGTGGAAGTAATTACGCATTCGAATAATGTGTGTTGTATACTGTATACTGTGTATATGTATTGCTAGTTGAGTATTGTATGGTGTATGTACGATTCATTGATGGAATGCTAGATGCTTATTTATGGCATTTACCGTTGTCTATATAAACTGTAAAATGAACCAGCATGTAACCAACCTCATGTTCAGACGACTAATTGACCTAAGTGACCTAAAGGGTCTAGGACAACATAGTTTAACATACTCGGCCAAGTGCTGAGCCCTCCATGGGCACCGATATTTTATGTTTCAGGTGATTGATGATTGACGCCGGAGTGCGGGATCGTGGGTAGATGACCTCGACTTTCATTACGCTTCTAGGATTATTTCATGTTAGTACGTTGTAATCTGGGAATTCTTAAGTGCTCACTTGTTGTAGGTACCGGTTTGTATATAGGATAATGTAGTAAATATCTCGTTCATCACTGCGGTTAGTTGTTGTTGTCATTTGTTATATTTTGGATATGCTTCGTTACTCGCATGGGCGAGTAATGGCATGTGACACCCAAGTGAGGATTAATGTAGTTTAACTTCCGCTGTGAGACGTCTTTAATTATGTTACGAGAGTGATTATTACGGGAATGATTATTACGGGTTTATCGAGTGGGGTGTTACAAAAGTGGTATCAGAGCGGAGTACCGCTCTGATGACGAGATATTAGGATTTAGACAGTGAGCATAGGACTTGGGAAATACAGGAAACGTTTGTGAGGTACGAGCCGTCTGGTCTTAAACGAACCAGTGTCGTAGAAACGCTAAATGCGTAACAAAATTTGCCTTAATGACATATCTGTGGTATTGATTTCTACACGGTAAACTATCGAGTAATAATACGACATAGCGCATTGCGGGTGTCGAGAAGAGGCATGTCGGGGGTGATGGAGGTCCTGTAACCCTGAAAAGCGTTGAGACGGTAGTCGCCGCACTAGCTTGATGGAAGAACATGCCGGGAAACAACAGTAGTACCCCCCCACCCGCCGCTACCCACATCTCGAGTATCACCCATAGAGGCAATGTAATAGATGTCACCTAGAAATGCATAAAAGTCTCTCTCAAAATGGGAATAGCTTCAACCGGATACAACCTAGAAGGCTCAGTAAAATCTGACCTACATCAAAATAACCATATGAGCTTACGAGCGAAACTCCTAAAATTACTATAACATAACGCTCAAGGAAAGGAATGTCGTACCAAGGATAACTAGAATACTCCATCTGCTGAACCCGAAGCACCACGAGGTAGCCACGCGGAGCAGACCCCAGCCGATACGAGCTACTAGAAGGGGGAAAGAGTCACCAGGGGCAGAATACCCCGAATTTTGTGGGAACCTTAGGCGCTGGTACTAGTACGCAGCGCGATCTAGGTAACCACAACCCCTTAACTTAATAAACTGACTGCATGAACACATGTGTCAGAAACTCCTCTTACCATGAAGGAGTTTAAAATAATCCTCAGAAAGAGCCTAACTTAAAGAACCTAGAAATAGAGTTACCTTAGAGAACTTATCATACCTTAACGAACTGAAATAACCCCTATACTACCCTTTTCCAAGATTAATCATCCAAACCTTACTCAAACGACCGAAACGTCAGTGAAACAAACAATTCCGGAAACCGACGACTCAACCTTCATGGCGCGCTTTCTACACAAGCACTATAACCAATGCTATACTCACAATTCCGTCTACCTCGCGCACTTGCTACAGCAAGTGCTACAATGATGGTTACAATTATGACTACAATTACGACGACAATCACAACTATAACTATAACGACAAATACAACTGAATTTTGCAGGCCGTGTAGGCCACAGGTGCAACGCCATGACTACCGGTAATCACTAAATATTCATGCAATTATAGTTCAAATTCTATAACTACAACTTGTCACCATAGGGTCACGAAACCCTTAGAATACAAAAACTGCAACCATAGGAGGACCCGACGAGTCCGAACATTACCACTAAAGGGCATACTCCAGTCCATAACAAACTACACCCCTTAAACAATAATGAATCAATAACATCAGCTTATGAGACAACCACCACAACATACTTGATAATTATTCAATGGTTTGAAATTGACGTGGGAGGTGGAACTTGATCCGGTACAGGTCAAGGGAAGCTGAACACAAATTGGGGTGGAAGGATAGTTCAACACTGATACTGATCACATCAGGGTCGGATGATTCCTGAAACTCTCTACAAGTGGCCACAAGTAATCACATTAGGAACAAACGAGGAACTGAAGTATGCCAGCTGCAAGCAGCTAAAACTCATACAACCTAACAAGTAAAGCACCAAGTCCGAATGTTTGTAAATAACAGTTCACCCCCGAATATATTTATATGAAGAATGGTGATGGAACATAATCACATGACAATTAGGGCAATACTACGCCATAAAGGCATACGCCAATACGTAATAAATATTGGAAGAAGAAAAGAATATACTAGTCCTTAATAGGACCAACATTGAAAATGTTACATTATAACACAATTAATACTTAAACCGATCGTAACCTTAAACACAAATCGGGGCGGAGCACTTGAACAATTACCACCTAAGGCACTAACCATACCAAGAAATGCCATAACCAACTAGGGACGAACAGATGACAAATTACAATTATACACTGTTAATTCATTTGATCACACCGATCATTTAATGAGGGTTCCAAATAAAAAGGTAATGGCTATCGCCATTGGCGCCCCGTCAAACAATAAGTAACAAAGAGGGAATGCGTGTTTAAGACATGTTGTCTAATAACATAATGACCGTCGGGGAAAGAACTATACGAGTTAAACAATGGCCAACAGCCTAAACGGCGATACAAGATAACAAATATAAATGTTATAAAACACAAGTTTAAGGTGGAAGTACTCAAGGTACATGAGAAGAACACAAGTCTAGGAGGGCGAAAATACCGCCTCCGACTACCTCCAAATATGTACCAATTGAACAACAACATTTAAAAATAACATGACAACTAATGGGAACGGGTCAAAACCAGGCCACAATAGAGACTTTCGTAAAAGGAAGAAAACACAAACCTTCGCGATAGAGCTCAGAAATCACGTCAGTTGATATAACCCCAATTGATAGGGTAAAGTAATAAGAACCACAATATGCACCGAAATTAACGTGCATAACCTGCCAACTTATGAACAAGAGCAAGAAACAATGGACAAGCGCCGAACTGTGCGCATAGTAATCGGTTAGAAGTAATTAGAATCAACACATAAGTAACTCCAACAAAGGATTTACTAAACAATAAAACAACAATAACTTATCAATACGAGGAGTCGTAAATTCCTTTAAAACAACGATGAACTCATGTCAATAACGAAGCCAATGACAGAGGAGAAAGACCACCTCGTACCACTCAGAAGTAAACTTCACCATTAGGGCGAGATACCGTAAACACCTTTTAAATGAGAGATACATAATCATACCATTGGGCTGGGAACCCAGGGAACCGAAGAAATTTCCTCGGGATACCCCTGACATGAATTAAAAAGGGAGATTGACAACAAAATACTTAACGAACACGTGACGGACACTATGAGGGTACAAAATGAGGTATGGGACAACCGCACTCCACAGGAGCTTGTGGGCTTGACAGACTCAATTATGAGTTAGTCGAGTAAGTAGCAATGTATCAGTAGGATACCCCATACATGTAGACAAGTAGTGTAGGAAACACAAGAAGTAGTCAACTCCATACCAAGATCAGTGACGCAAACCCAGACTAGTACAACTAATTACCTAGAGTACATTAACGAAGAGAGTTCTAATTGGGCCAACGAGATTAGAAGTACCAAAAACCTTGAATAGAACATGACTAAGTCGTAACCCCACAAGGAATGGTTAATACACAATAACATAAAATGGAAACCTCTCGAAAGAGAAGAGAGTTGATAGACAACCTGATGACAGCCATGAAAGCCCATTAAATGGGCGAATAGGCCTAACTAAAACTCTCATAAAGTTCGATAACTAATTATACTAACATAATTCTTAGCATCCAAAGGAACATATGAAGTGGTAACCATCGCCACCCACAAGAGGGACACAAACGAACTACTCTCCAACAGAGAGCACAAATAATACAAATGAGGTAACAATCTTGTATGCCCAAATAAAGGGGAACGATACATCTTCACCCACAAAGAGGCTGAACATAAGTACACCAATATACATAAAACAAAGGCAAGCTAGCAGCAATTGTCACAATAACTTAATGGTCGGACCGATTGAAACATGGTGCGCACGGGAGCAATCATTACAAACAATCTTTAGAATAAATACATTGGCAAAGACCAGACGAGTGAAACTCGTAGAAGACTCAAATGATGAGAGACAATCGTGGGCTGGCTATACAAACAACCTAGACCATTAGAGGACAAACTCTAAAATAAATATGGGATTCATTGTTAAAACCCACACACG
Organism: Limonium bicolor; assembly: GCA_023374045.1. Classification (NCBI taxonomy): domain Eukaryota; kingdom Viridiplantae; phylum Streptophyta; class Magnoliopsida; order Caryophyllales; family Plumbaginaceae; genus Limonium; species Limonium bicolor. Next base: position 19,616 of record JAIOTZ010000551.1, read on the forward strand.
AATAAATGCGCAATCATACTCTTATTAAATAACATGGAAAGATAGAAAGGATATAAAATGTACCAGAGGAAAAGTGTCTCAATTACCAAGGAACATACCCATACGGGTAAATCATATAAGTATGGGCATGAGACTAATATACGAAGAATATGATATACAACAAATGAAGTATATAACAAATATTACAATTAAGGTATTACTCCAGAACAAACAACCCGAACCACGAAATGACAAGAACTACCTTCGTGGATTTATAAGTTAATACATCCAAACTTCAGAGACTAATGCAAAGAACAATAATGACAAACGATAGTCAATGTCATACTTTACCTCAGCTAGAAACCAAGGAGTGAAATAATAATAGTTCAAAAGATATTTCGCACTAGTCATCCAGAACGTCTGGACACGACTTAGACCTAGTCGTGAGCATTTACAATTAATGATACTGCATTGATTAAGATACCTTCATTTCCAAATTAAGAGAAGATTGAGAATGACACTGTCATGTCGGAATGAGGTCAGCAATAACTTCCTGCGAATAAACCATCTATAATATGTCCTTAAGAACAAAAAAGGGCAAACCAAGCCCTACATACGTGGGTCTACACCTCATTACGGAACGAGTGGGCCCAATAGAACGTATTTGAAGGAGGCACAAAGTACTCCACACCTTTGACTGAATAGAGTATGCGCCTCACCCTTCTCATAGTTTTCTTTTAGAGCCAAGTGACGAGAGATTGACCCGTCCTCAGATATGTAAAAACTCCACTCCGAAGTCTCAATACGGAAACGAGGGAGACCAGGAACAAGACCATTAAAAGGGACAAATTCCGTTGGTCGAACCATGAGGCGAAAAGGCCACATGGGAGTTGGAGAACTCCACGAGAGCCAAATATCCAGCGCTCTTCTCATAGCGACTGTGTGATAATTTGGGGGTCACGGGGCGTAACCCTTTTTAAGGGGGGTAGAGCCCTTGGCATAGTAGTCATTTTGTGTTGTTTGTGGTATTATTTTATGTTGTGTATGTTGTTTGTTGTGTATATGTGCCTTAAGCACTTGTGATGGATGTTGATTGTTGTGTATAGGTGCGTTAAGCACTTGAGATGTATTTTGATGATGTGTATGTGCTTTAAGCAAGTGAGAATATGTTTTGTGATATATATGGTTTGGATTGGGAACTGTACTGATGTCCTTCGGGACTTGTGATCGATATATATATATATATATATATATGGTTGGTTTGGATTGGAAGACTAGTGGTTGAATGGAACGGTTTACACTTTGGGAGAGTGACTTGTGATATATATATGATTGGTTTGGATTGGGAAACTAGTGGTTGAATGGAATGGACTACACTTAAAGGAAGTATTGGAACTTTAGAATTGATAGGCTGGATTGACACCTGGAGGTTCATTGAATAGTAGTGTACATATTTGATTTAGAAGACTTCGAGACGAAGTCCTTTTAAGGGGGGTAGACTGAAATACCCCAAAGATTTATTACCTTAATTAAAAAGGATTAAATTAAATCATGGGAAATAATTGCAATAAATATCATTGTATAAATATATAGTCCAAGATGGACATTAAACTATACACTAAATCTCTAGTCAAGATAAAATATTATTAAGGGAAATAAACTCTTAAATTTAGTGTCACATGTAACACATCGGTACATGTATTAAACATCACTAATATCACTCAATAATTTATATAAACATTTTATATAATCTAAACAAGTCATAGATACAATATGCACTTATACATACACCTTTAAAAAGAAAAATAATAAGTCACCACCTAACACATGACTATAGTATTATATGTACAATTGTGACATAATAATATTAGGAGGATAAAAAAAAAATTCAATTCCCTCCAATTTCTTCTCCTAGCCGGCTGCTTACCTAAGCAAAAGAAACACAAGACATTATTAGTTAGTAAACAACTCATTAAAGTACAACAAGTACATTGACAAGCCTACCTCTCTAACATCACTTCTTTTTCTATTCCCAACCCATGCTGTCTCGTAACAGCTCTCACGTTCCTTTTTCTCCTCCAGCCCTTCAACATCAGCCACTCTACAGACTATACTCCCCTTCCTTTCTTTTCACACAGCAGCAGCACCCTTATCACTCCAGCTTTCTTTCTTTTCCTCATTGTACACGACAGCACCCCTACTCCTTCTCATTACTGATACAACAATAAAACAAGGTGAGAGACCTAGCAGTACCTCCTTCCTTATTTTCCCCTCCTCTCGACTGAAACAATAAAAAAAAACTGGTGAGCTCTATCATCCTCTCACTTCCGGTACAGCAGTAGAGGGAAACAAGACATCCTTCCCTGCTTTTGTTACTGCGCATATGGTAGCTGTTCTAGCTCTTTCTCAAGCCAAAAACCACCGTAGAGACATGCCATGGGAGAGCTATATAAAAAAAAGGGTAATGAAACTGAGATGAAACATGGTTGTCTAAGCCTTCATTCTTCTCCATTTTTTTTCCAAGCGCAGCTGAGCTCACCTTATTGCTTATTCTTTTGCGGTTTATACATATACCACCTTTCCACCTGATTTCCTCCTTGCGTGTGGTACATGGAGCATTTCTCCCATCCTTCAGCTTCAGTAGCACTGAAGAAAAAAAAAGAAGAGGCCAAGCTACTGCAGGAACAAAAAAAAATAAACGCTTAGCACTGTCCATGGCAACCGCAGCTTTCCCATCCCTTCACTTCTGGTTGCAGCAGCAGCCAACAAGTCAGACAGTTTCCTTCCCCTTCCATCCTCCAGCCCGGTCACTTCTGCTCTTCTTTTCTTCTTCACTGAGCAGCAACAACAGAGGAGAATACACCGCGGGGCTACACTAGTAGCAAATACAGATTCTGTATGGGATATACCCATCCAGCAAAAACATAGTGGGTTAATCTCAACTGAGAGTTTATATGTTACGTACTACAACTCTTCCTCCTCTGCTAGAGACAACAACAATTTCCCAGCCTAAACTCTTATTCTCGGCACTAAACAACAAGTTAGACTAACACTAAAAACTGGTAAGTTTCTCTCTTCTCCTTCACATTTTTTTTTCCATCTCAGCTACTACTACTACTACTACTTTCGTTTCAAGCAAGCAAACAAACAACACAAAGCTGTTCATACCCCCTCCATTACGATGGTATTTTCCCAGCTCCAGCACCACCAAGAAACTGCTGTGGTTGTTCTCCTCCCCATGGTAGCAACATTCCCCTCTACCTCCTTCCTCATTACCAAATTGTAGCAGCTAGATACAACAACAGGAACAAGGCATAGAATGGTCCTCACTCAAGAAGAAGCCGTGAGCTGTGGGAGATCACAAAGAAAGAAATCAAAAAAAAATTAAGGAGGTAAATATAACTCCCTTCCTCGGCTGTAGCATATAAATATATATATGTCAGATTTTTGCTCACCAATCTTCCTTAAGCATACAGTATAGTACTTAACTATTCTTAGTGGTTAAATAAGGTAAGAAGAATTAAAATACACCTTTGGGATGTTCTAAGAATTATATGCTGTAGCATTGTATGTATTGTCGGGCCTCTGATTTAAGTTGTTCGCTAATGTATTCCCATGTGTCTTTTAATTGCGGTGAGCAATATATCTCAGGCAAAAACGGTTCAATAGAACCAAGGGTATTGTCATCGCTGTGTTAACAGCTAATAAAAAAGAGAGAGATGTGGTGCATGGTATAGAACAGCATTATTAGGGGTTGTTATTTAAACTAGATAATTTATAACAAATTACGACTTCATAATCGGGTGACGAATTTAGGTGTGGATGAATTACTAATGGTAGGAGTATATGTTAAACTAGGAGAAAACGACTTAAGACAACTAAATAAAATCCTGTACAAAAACCGTGAGTATTAAAGTTACTTTGATACATTTTAATGTCATTTAATAGAAATGGTATGCTATGTTTAAGCCATATAATTAGGCATTCTTATTATGTTTATTTAAAACCTTAAATAATTACTATTGAGTTTATATTAGGGTCAAAACATAATTAAGAAGAAACATAAAGCACTAAATATAAATAAAAACAGAAATGGATTAATTTTAGGAAGTCTAGGAGTATAAGACGTGAATTTTATGAAATTAAGGGTTAAATATAAAAATAGAGAATCAATTGGGGTATCTTTGTAAATAATACTTAATCTAGTCAAAGGGATAATTTAAGTGGTCAACCTTGACCATATGTGAGGGTTGGCCAAATTGAAATGATGAAAATAAGTGTTTCGAGTATTTAAAGAAATATTAAGTCAAAAATAACATTTATAAAAAGAAATGGGGTGTTTATGTAATTGCCGAAAAAAAAATAAGTGTGGGAAAATAAATCTTGAGACCCTAGGGGTCTGTTTGAAAGTTAAAAGAATCTTTGGGTTAGTTTTGATGAATGAATTAATTAAAGATTATAATATATGGTTTAAGTACTAATTTGTAACGATTTAAAAATCTATGGGTGTATAATGTAATTTCCGAAAGATTAGGGGTTCGACTGGAATTTAAGTGACCTTGTGGGTCTGTATGTTATTTGGGTAAATTATGAGTTGGGTGTGTGAGTAATTTAATTAAGGAGTATAACATATAGTTTAAGTATGAAAATGTAATATTTTATAAAACTTATGGGCTACTCGGTGAATAACCGAAAGTTTGGGTGGAAATGGGAATTAGAGCAACCTTTGGGATTGTTTGGGATTGAGGAAAAACATTGGGTTAGTTTTGGTATTTAAAATAATTAAGGTGTATATTATAAAGTTTTAAGTATTAAAATTAAAGGTTACAAACAAAGGGGTTATAGGGTAAATAAAAGAAATATATGGTTGGATAAATAAATTTGGGTAGCATGTCGGGACTGTTCAATATATATATTTATATGTGCACATGTATATTATAAGGTTTAAATACCTTAGGTTATAAGTTAATAAGGTTGATAATGTAACAAGTATAATATATGGGATATTTTAGTAAATAATCAAAACATGCGGGAATGTATAGGGATTTCCGAAATAATAGGTGTTGTTCGGAATTGTATACATAACACTTGTATATGATAATGTTTGAAAACCTTAGATTATAAACTAATAAGGATATAAATATAGTGGTTATAATATATGGGTTGATTTTATAAATAATCAACGTGAAAGGGGTAAATATTGCAGTTACCGAAAATGTGTGGGCTGATTTGATTAATATGTGGACCAAGTATATAATAAGGTTGGGATAGTATAATTTGACATAATGTTGAAGTATGAGAGGATAAATTTTATAAGGAAGTTCTTAAGGAATAAATGTGCATTATAAACATTACATAACATGAGGGGGTAAGTTAGAAAATTTGTGGAAGTATATTGTAAGGTTGGGAACTTTGTAATAAGAGGAACTCTATAATTCATAGGATAGGGATTTACAATGCGTTTAACAAATCACATAAAAGGGGTTATACAATTACTTGTAGAACGTTAATATTACGACGACTGCGTTATGCGCACATACAGGTATATAGCATTTTATATGCGCGTGAAAAGTGCGTAAGCAATAAAGTATAACAACAATTATAATATATACGTACCTAGGTGTATATATAAATGTCAACACATGTTTGCAAGTATAACTACGTAAATTATCTCGTATGACGAAATGGTTAGGCAACATGCATGCACACACGTAAATGTTATTTCCGCATGCATGCATCTCGACAATTACATGAACAATGCGAGAATGTAACTTCCATGTAATAAATATTATTACCGTAACAATTATTACATACCTGTAGGATATAACGAGTAGTTGGAATCTAAATCCCTAAGATTAACAAATATCGAGTTGAACAAGAGATCAACTAAGAGCTAGCTACGGATGGAAGTAAGGGTTGGATCTAGGATGATTAAGTGAGTTTGAAATGCATATACTAATATTAGAACAACATATGTACCAGAGGTACGAGTTGGTAGACACAAGTCTTTGGAGCGCTAGAGACTACGCGGGGGTTATCACGCGAGCGCTCGACGGTGTACGGTATGTTGGATTCTGTGGTCTGAACCCCTGAGGGAAGCCTCGGGTTCGGGTATTGTTTGGTTATGTGATAAGAGTGATATGTGTGCTATGCATGTTGTGTGGATTAATTCCCTGATTTGTTAAGCGATTATTATTGTGCGCGACGTCTTCGGACAATATTACTATGATTTCTCAAGCGATTGGAATACTAATATTCGAGAACTTTACTCCTAATTAACCTAAGTAAAACACCTAGGAACGAGACTCGGGATCCCCAGTCTCTAGAGCTTGATACTCGAACATGACTATAACCTAGACTAATTCTAGGGAAGTACATGAGACTTCAAAGGTAATAAATGGTAAGACTTCTCAAGACCTAAGCATTTACTTAGGGTAGTTGATTAAGGATTAATCACCTATTGGAGAGTGATGGTTGAGGTACATGGTATAGGAATCCAATTAGTTTCGACTAGTTGGTTGCGCATTGGTGATCACCGGAGTATAACGTCCGTATCGGACCGACTCCCTCTATATTTCGACAGGCCTAGATAGACTGTTGGATCTGGGTGCCACTTTTGGCACACGGCTTCGGCCATTCATGGACGCCTTTATTAGGCAAGTGGAAGACCCGGGATCGAATGATCCTTGGCAATGAGCACCTTGTGTGTACGGGGGACTACTGTCCAGTAAGGTTATTTACGGGTTGTCCTAACATGACGCCCATTGGTATTGAGAGTAAAACTTAATTGTGACTAACATAATTTAGAGGAAATACTACGATTATCCTGGTGGAAGTAATTACGCATTCGAATAATGTGTGTTGTATACTGTATACTGTGTATATGTATTGCTAGTTGAGTATTGTATGTGGTGTATGTACGATTCATTGATGGAATGCTAGATGCTTATTTATGGCATTTACCGTTGTCTATATAAACTGTAAAATGAACCAGCATGTAACCAACCTCATGTTCAGACGACTAATTGACCTAAGTGACCTAAAGGGTCTAGGACAACATAGTTTAACATACTCGGCCAAGTGCTGAGCCCTCCATGGGCACCGATATTTTATGTTTCAGGTGATTGATGATTGACGCCGGAGTGCGGGATCGTGGGTAGATGACCTCGACTTTCATTACGCTTCTAGGATTATTTCATGTTAGTACGTTGTAATCTGGGAATTCTTAAGTGCTCACTTGTTGTAGGTACGGTTTGTATATAGGATAATGTAGTAAATATCTCGTTCATCACTGCGGTTAGTTGTTGTTGTCATTTGTTATATTTTGGATATGCTTCGTTACTCGCATGGGCGAGTAATGGCATGTGACACCCAAGTGAGGATTAATTAGTTTACTTCCGCTGTGAGACGTCTTTAATTATGTTACGAGAGTGATATACTACGGGAATGATTATTACGGGTTTATCGAGTGGGTGTTACACCTGGTGCTACTGCCCTACATGATGCTATACTTCCATATGTTGCTAGAGTTGGTTTTTTGGGCCAGCAAATCTCAGATTGAATAACTATACTGGCATCATCAGCGCTTTGATTGATAGATGGCGTCCTGAGCCCCACACATTCTTGATGCCATTCGGGTAGGTTACCATAACCTTAGAGGATGTTAGTGTGCTTTTTGGGTTGGCTACTGATGGGGAACCTATCTGTTTCCCCACCAGTATTGTGGATGTGAATGCCGTGTGCCAGCAGCTTCTTGGTGATGTCCCCCCTACTCACAAGGGGAACCAGATACCCATTGCGTGGCTAGCTGAGAGGTTTGTGGAGACAGACGCTGACTTTGGTCAGCGTGATGATTTATTCATCAGCAGCACGCCAGAGCATATATTATGAGACTGATTGGAGGGTTTGTTCCCCAACTCTAATGGGGACAAGGTGGATGTCAGCTATCTGTTGCTGTTGGAGGATTTTAGCTACAGTGGGCGGCTTAGCTGGGGGTCTGCGCTCCTTGCACATTTCTATCGGGAGATGTGCAACGCCACCAAATTCGACACTAAGTATCTGAATGGCTGCAGTAAGTTGCTCACCGTCTGGCGTACGAGCGTATCCCTGCATTTAGGCCACGACTCACCACAGATCGGATTAATCTTTCACCTCACCTTTCCCTTGCTCATAGGTAACAAACTAAGCATTGTATGGTTGTTGAAATAATATTTATTAAATTACGCTACAACCCTAATTGTATGTCATGTTACAGATACAATGGCAAGGGAAATAGCATCAGTGCTACCATTGCGCGACAAACTCTGGACAATATGAGGATTCCACCGAGCGAGGGAGAGGTAATATAAAACTAAACATTATTACAATACTAATTTATTTGTTATAATTTGTTTGCATATGTTTAATATTTATTTCGATGTTTTGTATGGGTCTGGCAGCCGTACGGTGACAGATCACCACACCAGCGCAGTTCGCTGTAGTGGTATTTTTAATCCACTACAATGTTGTAGAGGGTCACCAGCCGGACCGGATACTACGCCAGTTCGGGTTTGATCAGCCTATTCCTGCTCTCCCACTCGACTGTGACATGCTCTATATAATCACCAGGACCGGTAGGCCAGATGCACGATGGTGGGAAATATTCCAGGACCACATCCAGATGTGGAACAATAGGAGTTAGTTCCAGGTGATTACACCATAGATGCCAAGGAGCGTCCCACTGGACAGGAGGCGTGCATATATGGTTTGGTTCCTCCAGCATTCTGTTGCTTGGTTCTCTGTTGAGAGTAGGAGGAATGTCATTGTGGTAAGCATTTATTTAAATTGTTTGTTTGCTCTTCCTCTAGTTTCATAGTTCTATTGTTTTTTAACATTATATAATCCGTTGTTCTACCTGGTTGATCAGGCGTCTGCAGTGGAGCAGCTTCAGAGGATCCCTACTTATCCTAGTGTTCGGGGATATGCCACCAGACTTTCCCAGACTATCGATGTTGATCACTATCATCGGTCTGTGCCATTCCCCGGAGTTGTCACAGCAGGCACCAGATAGGGTGGAGTTGCAGTATCCTGCTTATCAAATCAACGACAATCCTGCCCCCAAGCTGCTAGAAGCCGGCCGTACAGTCAGAGACGAAGAGGGCCGCGTGACTACGCACCACCACCACCACCCCAGAACTATCCTCCATCTTAGACACAGCTTACCATTGTCCCTGCTACAGTCACTGAGGAAGAGGGATATCGGCCATATTTTGAGCCACATCCATCTTCTCAGCCACAACAGACGACCTTTGGCCAGATACCCCCTGATTTTGGTGCACATTTTGATGCTGGTGCGGGTTCGTCGAATCAGGCTGCTACTACTGTTTCCACCATGAGTACTAGAAGCTGATCAATTTTTGTGAGCATCTTATATTTGATGAGGGGGAATTAACTGGACAATTTAACTGGACCAATTTAGCTAGTGGCGGGCAGCAATAAACTCAGATGGTTGTTGCTCCTTCATATGATCTATCATTTTTTTTACCAGCTTGCTCCTTCAGGTACACCACAGCAAGGTCCTCCCGCGCCATCTGCATCAGCAGATCCTAATACACCTACCGGGGAGCCGCAAAATGAGGAAGTTAGGGGGATGTGGTTAAGGGGCACACAGTCTAGGATTAGGAATCGTAGAATTTATAATTCAGATTTCACTAGTCCTTAGTTTATGAACATTGATTATGTACTTTTGCTTTATTTTATCACTTGTTGTTTAATTTCAAAATTATTATTGTAAGGATTTTACATTGTCCTTAAATTTTTTAAAACGGTGATTTATTTGTTACTTTGGGCATTTATATGGAGCACTTGCTTAACTCGGATGGGCCTCAATTTTGTCAACAAATTGTACGCATGTAGTACTACAAGCATGCATATTTACAAGGTCAACGGACGTCATTTACCTGTTGGTAATCGATGCTAAACATGGCACCGTAGTGCAGTTTCCAATAAATTGTTTTTATGCTAACGTGGCTACTTTGAGCATTTTTTTGGACCGCTTGCGGAACTCGGATCGGCCTAAATTTTTGTATCACAATTGTACGCATGTAGTACTACATGCATGTATATTTACAAGGTCAACGGACGTCACTTACCTGTTGGTAATCGATGCTAAACATGGCACCGTAGTGCAGTTTCCAATAAATTATTTTTATGCTAACGTGGCTACTTTGAGCATTTTTTTGGACCGCTTGCGGAACTCGGATCGGCCTAAATTTTTGCAACACGATTGTATGCATGTAGTGCTACATGCATGCATATTTACAAGGTCAACGGACGTCATTTACCTGTTGGTAATCGATGTAGACATGGCACCGTAGTGCAGTTTCCAATAAATTATTTTTATGCTAACGTGGCTACTTTGAGCATTTGTTTGGACCGCTTGCGGAACTCGGATCGGCCTAAATTTTTGTATCATAATTGTACGCATGTAGTACTACATGCATGCATATTTACAAGGTCAACGGATCATTTACCTGTTGGTAATCGATGCTAAACATGGCACCGTAGTGCAGTTTCCAATAAATTGTTTTTATGCTAACGTGGCTACTTTGAGCATTTTTTTGGACCGCTTGCGGAACTCGGATCGGCCTACATTTTTGTATCACAATTGTACGCATGTACTACTACATGAATTCATATTTACAAGGTCAACGAACGTCATTTACCTGTTGGTAATCGATGCTAAACATGACACCGTAGTGCAGTATCCAATAAATTGTTTTTATGCTAACGTGGCTACTTTGGGCATTTTTTTGGAGCACTTGCGGGACTCGGATCGGCCTAAATTTTTGTAACACGGTTTTTATGCTAACGTTGCTACTTTGAGCATTTATTGAATAATAAGAACATCCAGCTTCAGTGTTACAATAAATTACATGGTAGTCCAATGACATCCGTCATTTCGTCATTCTTGTTTGAAAATGAAACATTATAACCGATACGAACATAAATTAAAACCAAGACCGTCACAATCAGTGGTCACCACATACCTTAATAATCATCATTCTCGTATGGTTCATATTCAATCATAAGATCAATGAAAGCTGCTTCATCCTGAACCCCGATGAAGTTTAGTAACATGTTGCGCACATCACCATCGTCACGGATAGCCATTTTACACCAGAATGACATTGGGTGAGTGTACATCATCCTCCTGTAGATAATGAGGCTGACACGATACCATTGGAAGCCATCGAAGAGCTCGTCTTCGATGAACGATTTGAGTTGCTCGAACGACATGGTATTTGGTATATTTGGGAGGTCAAACTCCATCGTTCTTCCTTCACTCGTGGGTACCATGCAAAAACCATCTAGTGCATAGCTTGGTTCGTAATGAAAAAAAAGGAGTGATGGAAGAGTGTCCATACTCAACAGGACGAGAGGTATGTGCTTCAATCGAGAGTATGAGGATCTCCGTTGATAGTTGAGGTTATGTAATGAGAAAATGGGGGAGATGCTTTTATAGCAAGTAGAGTGAGGCACGAGGATAAGATGCTTTATCCAAGGAAATCCAAGAAATCTCATACATGCCCGGATCACCGTTGAATTAGCTGCTAAGATATTGATAAGTGCGAAATATAGACTTTTAAGGGTTTAATTACCTTATAATTTGCAGTATTTTAAGTAATATTTCTCACTTATCTGACGATTTTCCTAGGTTTATGTTTTGATATGAATTGATATATTTTATGTGTTAAATGTAGGAAAAATCCATGTAATGGATGGATAATCTCATGAGCTCTCCAACACAACAAACGGGGACTAAAACGGAGTCCGAACGAAGATTTTAGAGTGTTTTAAAGTTGTGTCCGAGCTTGGAATGGACCTTCAAAACTGGACAGCATATAAAGAAAACTCTCGGCTGATTTCACCATATGGTCCGGGACCTGTTCCAAGATTTAAGTCCCGGACCACTACACATAAATATTCTCTCGGGCAATTCAAGACGCATGGTCCGGGACTCTAAACATTGCCTAAGCCCCGGACCAAAACAGAGGCGCAGTCTCGCGGTCTCATGTGAGACGTCCGCCTGGTTTGGTCGCGGTCTCATGTGAGACGTCCGCCTGATTAAGTGGCGGACAAGAGAGGCATTACCGCCTGTTTTTAGGCGGTCAAGGAGGCGGAAGCAATGGGAGAGAACCGCCTGTTATTAGGCGGACAGCACACATATGACTGCGAGGCGGACGGGACAAAACGCGCGGACAAGGTAGAGACGACTGCGAGGCGGACAAGAGCATTTCAGCGCACGGAACAGAATTTCGAACAGAGTTTTCTTCTTCTTCAGGCGCCGCAGTCGAACTACTTCATTAATTGCGATCGCCCACCTTAATTTGCGCGAGCGTGATGCCGGCTCTTCAATCAATGGCTGCTGCAGATCATCAATTAAATCTGTCTGAAATCAATTGCACTGCCCGATGAAATCTCAATCTTCTGCACCAACTCCTTCGACTATCTTGATTCACCTGTCATTTCTCCTTTGTCTGTTTCCCATGTCCTCCGCCTATATAAACACACAATCCATTCATCCAGTCATCCACGAATCCATCAATCGCTCCATTCGCTCCATTCACTTCAGCAAAAATCCATTCATCTATCAGTCCACGAAAGAACCCATTCGCTCACGCTCCACTCATTCCATTTACCTTCATCAAAAATCATAACCCATCCACTCCATAAAATTCCCACGTAACCACATATCCCACTTTCCATTTTATTTCCACTATTACGCACCAGCTCTACAGAAATAAATTAGCAGTCAGGGGCAGCGCAAGACAAAGTTGAAGCGAGGAACCGGAGTGAACTTCTAAACTGGAGTTATCTCTTACCCTTACTTTAATTTATTTAATGCATTCCTTTTCTGTTATCGTTGTTTCTGTAACGATGAGCGAGTAAGTATTTTAGCTTCCCGGGTTGGGAAGCGAACCTATTTCTTAAATTCTGTTATGTATTTCTTTAAATAAATTTAGTTAACTGCAACAGTTCAATTCCTGTCCTTCAAGTGTTTTAATTATTTGGCCGGTAGTTAAAACAACCCTTGTAGTTATTTTTAAAATGCGAGAGCTGAGATAAATAACTAGACGAAGGAAGTTGAACCTAATTAACAGCTAGAAGCCTGATCCGGCCTATAGGTTAATTAGACTCCAATAGAAACTGCTCTTTATGCAATTAATTGTGTCCGGTCTAGAGCATTAGCCTGCTGCTAGGTCTAACAATTGGTTAGGATTCATTATACTTAGTCGTAAATGAATTAATTAAAGTTTCTGAGTTATTTGCAGTAAAATTAAAGGAAGAATTTACTAACAGATATAAAAGGAATAGGTAAGCAAACAACCCGGGGTGCGCTTTTCTATTTATCACATTCACCACTCTTTAAATCCCTCTGTGTTTATTTACTTTTAAATTGTTCTATTTGTCCTTGTAGTTTAATTTCTTTTTAATTAATCAATCAAAACCGAAAAAGTGATATTTCCTGCTTTCTTTAGTTTAACTTAATTTCCAGTTAATCAAATATTTGTCAATTAATTATACGAGGTCCCTGAGATCGACAACCCCATTTAATCACTATACCCGCAAAACGATAGGTACACTGCCTATGTGGTAGAAGTAGTCACATATTTCTCCATCAGATATTCAAGCCGTTGGACTAGCACCGCCCGATTCTAGGGACACGAGACAGGTTATCGATTGTGACATTCGCCGTTGAACTAGCCATTTACCTATGGTTCATATTCAATCATAAGATCCTGAAAACTGCTTAGATATTCTAGCCGTTGGACTAGCACCGCCCGCTTCTTCGATTTTGCAACGCCATACCCCAATCGATGTTGTCCTTGTACTGGATGTCAGCGGCAGCATGGCTGGTCCTTTCATCTCACTTCTCAAACAAGCTGTCACTTTCGTTATCGAGAATCTAGGGACACGAGACAGGTTATCGATTGTGACATTCGCCGTTGAACTAGCCATTTCCTATGGTTCATATTCAATCATAAGATCCTAAAAGATGCTAAGATATTCTAGCCGTTGGACTAGCACCGCCCGCTTCTTCGGTTTTGCAACACCATACCCCAATCGATGTTGTCCTTGTACTGGATGTCAGCGGCAGCATGGCTGGTCCTTTCATCTCACTTCTCAAACAAGCTGTCACTTTCGTTATCGAGAATCTAGGGACACGAGACAGGTTATCGATTGTGACATTCGCCGTTGAACTAGCCATTTACTTATGGTTCATATTCAATCATAAGATCCTGAAAGCTGCTAAGATATTCTAGCCGTTGGACTAGCACCGCCCGCTTCTTCGGTTTTGCAACACCATACCCCAATCGATGTTGTCCTTGTACTGGATGTCAGCGGCAGCATGGCTGGTCCTTTAAGTAGCCGTTGAACTAGCCGTTGAGTTAACCGTTTAACTAGCCGTTTAAGTAGCCGTTGAACTAGCCGTTGAGTTAGCCGTTTAACTAGCCGTTTAAGTAGCCGTTCAACTATCCGTTTTAGTAACCGTTTCTCTAGTATTATAAAACAAGGTGTTGGTTTCGAACCCATTCATTCCACACAACATTATACCAAAGCTTTGTAGTTCGGTAGTGAATTGATCATATCTTACAACAAACTCTCCTATAAAAATCAAATGGAGTTTCCTTTCAGTTTGCACGTTAACTATGCTGTTACTTTTGGTCGTCATGGTGCGCAGTTTGATCGAAGGATGGGGCATAGACGCATAGAAATAAATATGCCATATCCTAATAATCTTCGTGATCTACATCGACGAGTCATCCGTGCTCTACAGTCTACCCTTGGCAGAATAAACATAGGAACAATGGTGTATTTGGGGTTGGATGGCGACTATGAGTGGAATTTTATACACGCACGCAATGATGCATCTGCTCAATGAATGATGGAAAATTACATGGAGTACAATGATTTCATGGCACATATTCCACTACTAGTTATCTACGATCCTATTGAACCCGACAATGATGATTTCCCGATGCAAGAGTCAATCTACGAGATGCGACGTAACATAATAGCACAACAACTTGACAGACAGAGGTCAGGGAACAATTAGGTTTTACGTAATTGTGTAACAACAATTTGAATCGGGTGGATTTATTTTTTTTCTACAAGAGTATGTGGTGATGCGCTGCTCCACGTACAATACATTAATATTCCCCCTCATCCAATCCCTTTACCACTTGTTGAAGCATTAGATACAGATGATGGCAGACAGGATTAATTGGATAAGATTTCCCCCGTCCCCCAATGGATGTCATAGAATGGATCTACATTAATATCATATCCAAAAGAGAAGTGCACAATAACTACTGTTTCAAAATGTCTGCGCAAGTTGGGGAACATACACTAAAACATACCAAGCCAAGTTATACTAACCACCACAACTTGACCATCATCTCTAAGAGTGATGTTGTTGACCTAGTCAACATTACAATAGTGGTTGATGACAACTTCTTCCCTAGAGCAAGTCAGAGAAAGGTTAGTAGCCTTACTAATCACCACAACTTCTACACCGTTTCTCAGCATGATGTCATTGACCAAGTAGACATTAATAAAGTGTTTGAGGATAATATCATCTCCTCGGTACAAAGCCATCCACATGTTGGTCGAAGACATCACTCTGATCTATGGTTCACTAGTTGAGGAGTGGTGAGGAAATATACTATGAATTGAAAATGGTGCAACGGTTGAGGAAAGGAGAGGTGACGACATCATTTCATGGTGTACCCCTTTTATAATTGAATTTTTTTCTGCTACATTACAATAAAATACAATTCCTTATCTTGGAATATTGCCTTTGCCAAAAAAATGAAGCTTTAATTATTCCTTGCATGTGGACTATCGGGTGGAATACCAACTGCGGTGTTTCAAAGCAATTTTTATTCATTTGTGGAAAACAAATAAAAGGTAAAGACAAATCATTACAAAAGACAATGGATAAAGAATTAGATGCAGATGATGGCAGACAGGATTAATCGGATAAGATTCCCCCGTCCCCCAATGGATTCCAATTTTATTCTCACGCTATATATACTCCCTTATCCTACGCATATAAATACAACAAGCGTTTTACTTTCACTTACACAGATAACTACCTACATCCATTGTCAGTACTATATTGCATAAGTTATCCATAACTCTTGCTGAACTTCATCGTCGCATTTCATCAATGGAGATCCCTTGCACTATCTTGCTTGACGTTGAGCCAATCACCAACGATTCAGGTTTGTATTTTGCCAGAACATATTCCACTAACCATTTCGATTTGGATATCGAAATGGATATTACGTTCGCCGAGTTTGACAATGTTGTAGAGACTAGGTTGAAAGAGCGTTACAATTACTATTGTGTCATTGAATCGATACTTCATCGATTACTTCTGTGCTCCCAGCCACGCCCTGTATGGGGGCCATTGCAAATAAAACGAGATGTTGACGTTCAAACAATGATTGAACGGTTCGTTTGTTATACCCAAAATTTCAACCCCCCCGGAAGAGAGTCTCTACTAATAGGCTAGTAGCGAGGGCTTCCAGTTCGATCGGCACATTTCAGAGTACTAGGGACAGCTTAGTCATCTCCAGGGGCATTTTCGTAATTTTTCAAGGCTCCTAAGCCCCCTATAGGCTTTCTCTCTCCTCCAAATAAGGGTCAAATCAGTTCCAAATGCTTTGAAATTTTAACCCATGATAGAGGATGACATTTGAAGCATAATGGCGTTGGAATTTTGATTTTTCGAATTTCCAATAATTTTCTAGCAATTTCTGATTGAATCTGACGAGAAATTGAATTTAAAAATTCCAATATCCAAAAAATTCGATTCCACTTTAGAAAATTCAGAAATATCATCCTTTACCCATGTGTAAAATTTCATAATCAAATTCCTTTTGGAAGCCCTTGAGCTAAAACGTCGGTAAATCTCGGTTTTTACCGGATTTTTCTATCTTTAAGGAAGCCTATATAAGGAACCTTATCCCATGATCAAAGGAGAACCTCAAGAACCCTAGACTCTCAAAGAAGGCAGCCGTCTCTCTCTCTCCACGTTTTGAACTCCAGAGCCACAGTCAAACACCGAAATCTCACCGAAATCAACACCAAAACACATTTTTCAACTCCCACAACATCATCCATCATCAAACCCTCACCAAAACAACACCAAAACGTGAAGAACATCAAGAACAGCAAGGAGTCTGAAGCTCGGTTCGAAGTTCCTCCGGATCCGCCATCAACGAGGCCTCCGAAGAATCCCGACGTGAAGAAACACCACGAATCTGAAGGTAAAACAGATTGCAATTCTACTTTTCTAACTCTCCACGACCTTATTAGCTCTCTGTCAAATTTTGGGCTCAAACCAACCCTTTTTGGCTTCTGTATAGCTAATTACTTTTGCTTCTGCCTTGTTACTTGTTTATCACGTTTCGTACATAATTCGATTCAAAACTGCGATCTTTCAATTACTAACATATTGTACATTTTCAGGCTACACATGCATAAATTTTGAGCCGAAAACACCTTCGGGAACCACCATAAAACCCCTGTCCGTGGGTGGTCCGGGAGCTCGGACCTATGGTCCGGGACCACGGACTGGTTGTCCGTGGCCACGGACACCCACGGACGGCGGCGGATTTTAAAATTTTAAAATTTAGGTTTTGCTAAAGTATGTCCGGGCCTACGGACGTCCTGTCCGTGGCCCCGGACTTTTCAAATTTTGTTTTCTGTTTAATTCGACTTTTATTTTCACATAGGTTAACTAGGGTCCGTGGTTACGGACATTAGGTCCGTGGCTACGGACGGAAAAAATTTGACCTAATTCTGCCTCCGAAACCCTAGTTTAGGTAATTTCAACTTTCACTTTTATTTTCAGTCAAAAAATGTAAAAAACACAAAAAAAAAGAAGCTCGCGCACTTAGGTTAAAACGACTCGTAATAAGCCGTAATAAACCAAGTAGAGGAAAAACGACCTAGGAAGGGTAATGAAAGTAATTTGAACCCTAAATAAGTCGAATACCAAGCCCCCGAACCCGAACTCTACCTTTCCTAATTTACCTAGGTTAAAATTAGGTGGCGACTCATAATAGGTTCCAGTGAGCTAGCTTAGGTTTTAATAATTATTGTTATATGACATAGTTATTAATCTTAGGTTATAAGTGGACCTAAAACCGGTTAGATCCTAATCAGCTTTAGTCACATAGGATAGGGTTTAAAATCGAGGCTCACAGACTGGCGACTCTGCTGGGGACAAACTCTTAATATTAACTTGTTTAAAAGAGGGCTTAACTCGAAAAATGTTTATTTATGGCTTTATTACTTTGTTTGTTTACTTTTGTGCGCACTTTAATTTTCTGCACCTTTGCATCATATGAGAGCGAGGGTCCACCTAAACCGATTTCATCCCGGGACCCGTTTGAGGGTCCCCTGTCAGGGACTCACACCTTTTAGGTGATGTGAATAAGCGGGGGAAAAGAGGAGGATGTCGTCTAACCACATCCCCTTAATACCTGGGCCTTAGCCCCAAGCGTTTTCCTGGCAGTGTCCTTACCTAGCCCATTGTTTGGTCAGTCAAAGACCCGCCGCAGACGCACACCTTCAGGTGATGTGAAAAAAGTGGGGAAGCCCAAAGAGAATAGCGTGCAAGCCCTATTCCTTTGTGGCGACCTGGGCCCAAGCCCCAAGCACCTCTCCGGACGATCCATACCCAAATTGATTTAACCGTCAAGTGAGGACATGTTGAATTTGTGTGGGCCTTGTTTGCTTGTATGATCGGCCCATTACCCAGCCTAGAGATTGATAGGAACTTCTCCTACATTAACCTAGCCCAACCGAATTGGCGGCTCTACTTGTTTGTGGCCCAGAGGTCCTGTTTGGTTTAATATGTGAGTCATTCGGGTTTCGGCCCAAAAGCTTAGACTTAGGTGATTTCTCTTCTGGCCCAATTTGAATTATCCAATTAGTTCTAGGCCCATAAAAAGGAAATCCACCTGAACTTGAAATAACTACAAGGCCTGAAAATAAAATCTTTTTCGGCTTGGCAACCATCTTCTCTGGCCCAAAGAATGTTAGGCCCATTTGTGATTTAGGGACCATTCTAGCCCATGTGCTTTACTCCAGGCCCAAACACATTCCGGCCCAAGGGCTCATTCTAGTCTAGGTAGACTTCTTATTCGGGCCCTGGCCCAAAACCCTAGATCTAGGTGTTACCTCTCAGGCCCAATCAAAGCCATCTGTTTACATTTCAGTCCAAATTCCAGTTCATAGTCTGAGAGATACTCCAGCCCAAACACCTCATTCTCTGGGTATCCTGGCCCACTTGCTTTCAGCCTAAGTCTGTTTTGATCTATCTTGTGAAGCGTCATTCTCACCTTAGTATCTTTCAGCCCACTTCCTTTTGTTAGCTAATAATGGACACCTTGGACACAGGTAGACTCAAGTCCTAAGTGCGGTCCAATCGACATGGAAGCCCAGCTCGCAATTTTGGAACAAAAGCACATGGCCACCATTGAAGCTATGGAGCAGAGGCATAGTGCTGCCATGGACGCCGTGGAATCTAACTATGTTGCTGTTATCGAAGAGTTGAAAGCAAAGGCTCTTTCCCTCGAGTCCGAACGTCAAGCTCGGGATGAGTTAGTGGACAGGCTTCTCAACACCCTTTTTGACTGCATTGAAGTTGGCTCCATTAGGGTCCGAGGATCGAAGGGGAATGTCAAAGAAATTGCTACAGAACTCAGGAAAGTGATTAGGCAACCAGGAGCAGCAACTTGCATCCAAAGCTGCACCCGCAAGAGAACCAGGCAACATGAGGAAGACAGTGATCGACAGTCAGGAGGACCTGGTTGGAGCGTTGGGACAGTAGAACCACCCGACGGAATTCTCGACAGAGAGAGTTTACAGACATCGGTCGAACACCAAGACAAGCACTTGAAGAGCTTCGAGGAAGATATCCGATGCAACCGCTCGCCCTGAGGCCAGGAACTACTCATTTGGGGAAGGATCTTAATCAATTTTGTCACTTCCATCAGCTGCCCGGTCATGACACTGACCACTGCAGGGCCCTACAACACAGAATCCAGGATCTAATTGACCAAGGGCTCCAATTCTAAGAACATGGTGGAGAGCGCAGAGCACGCGTGCCCAAGCATCATCAGAAATGTTGTTTTTTAGTGTTTTTCTCATTAAATGCATTTCTTCTCTTGTTTAGTTGTCTTTCAACTTTTGTAGTAGTTAGTTCCCTTGATCATTTTCGGTAGTTTTCTTGAGTTTGTAATTTCCAACATTATTCTTTTTGTTGAATAAAACATAGTTCCATTTTCATAATTTTTGTACAAAGCATTATTCATTAAAACTAAAAAAAAGCGCTCACGTCTTTCAAGGATCACGAAGTAATCATTTTCTGACTATGCAATGGAATACAAAGACTTGCATTTTGTTTCTGAAAATTTGAACATGCCTAACCAAACACCACAACTCACAACCCACAAAGAGGTTCAAGGTCCACATCTATTGAATTGTTGTCACAAACCCCAAAATCAATACTGAGGGCAATCTAAGTTTAAGTTCGTCATCTTTTATCTTTTGTTTTAATGTGCGAACGAGTTTCCGAGTGAAAATCTCGCGAGAGTGTCTTGAGTGGAAAAACCATGAGTGAACGAGCGTGTCATTTTTACACGACTCCGGTGAGACCACATTCAAAGGTGAGGTAAACGGCATAACTCCGACCGAAGGAGATAATTTGTAAATTTACTCTTAGACCTGCGAAAAGTAACAACGAGCGGATACACAACTATCAGGAATGACGAAGCACCTAGGTACAACACCACATAGCTAAAAGCTTGTAAACCCTGACATTAAACCCTAGGCACCCCCGCTGAGCCTTTCATATATCCTTGTTGCAAAGCTCCACAGAGCAAGCCAGCCCGTGATGAATAACCAACCCGGTGACCAAAGGAAGCAGGAGCCTGACTCTCAGATAACGTTTTCATCAGTCCAGAGAAGCAAAGCCGCTATCAGCATGACGAAGTGATCCGCAAATGGTCCCAAGTGACACAGGATCAAAAGAGCTCACATCAAAATAGCTCTCAAAACTCAAAACCGGGAAACACAAGAACCCCGAAGGCAAAGTCAAGAAAGGATCAAACAAAGAGGCAAAACCGAAGTGCCTCGAAGAAATCCAAAAGACGAAAAGAGAAATGGTGTAAAGGACAACTTCAAAAGTCAAGTCCAGAAGCTCAAAAACAACGTCAACATGAAGCAGTTAGACGACTTCAAGACAAGGAAGATGAATCTGAGAGAAGACGCAAGTTGCAGCTTTGGTCACCCACTTAAGCTCCACATACCTCAAATATCCCTCCATGGTCCCGTTGTCCTTCATCACACCCCGTGGCCACGTTATAAGCTTTAAAGACTTCCGACTTGATAGTTGTGTGTCCAATCACGTGAAAGTAACAGATCAAATGCGTAAATCCATCAAATATCGAATTCAATGGTCTAGAAGTTGTGACTGTTGGTGAGGAACGAGTGCAAGCACCAAAACACGCCGAGTGTAGGTTAGGAAGCACCACATAAAACATAAGCCCTGACCCTGTGAGGACGAGACTCGTTCGCACGTTTGATAAAAGAAAATACTGGGGGCAATCGATCGGAACGATCGATTGCCATGAACTCTAGCTCAGATTGTCTTAAGGGAAAAATACTGGGGGCAATTGTTGGTTCCAACAATTGCTATGACAACACCAATTGGAACCCAGAGCTCAAACATCACCACCACCATCACACACCACCACCCGCATAAGCCCTTACCTCACATCAAGGCCCACATAACCCTTACCTCCACATCAAACACCACAGGCCCACATAAGCCCTTACCTTTACATCATACACCATACCCCACCGATGGCATGTTCATCTCCTAGGAGATAAATTACAAGTCCGAAGTCTATGGTTAGGAAATGATAATTTCGCTTTCCTTTTCATTAAACAGATTATTCTTCAAACACTACCACGTTTGGCACCTCTTTCAGCAATTTCTTGTTTTGGACAAATTTCTTACATACACTTTGATCGTATTTTGACATGCACATCCTCATTGCCACGTTTGGCACTTTCATAATTAACTTTCATCATGACCATTGCATCTATTCGTATGAGACTCCTCGTCATAATTCAGGGATACAGATTCTCAGCCGAAGATACAGATTCTTCAGGGATACAGATTCTCAGCCGAAGGTACAGATTCTTCAGGGATACAGATTCTCAGCCGATGATACAGATTCTTCAGGGATACAGATTCTCAGCCGAAGATACAGATTCTTCAGGGATACAGATTCTCAGCCGAAGGTACAGATTCTTCAGGGATACAGATTCTCAGCCGAAGATACAGATTCTTCAGGGATACAGATTCTCAGCCGAAGATACAGATTCTTCAGGGATACAGATTCTCAGCCGAAGGTACAGATTCTTCAGGGATACAGATTCTCAGCCGAAGATACATATTCTTCAGGGATACAGACTCTCAGCCGAAGGTACAGACTCTTCAGATATACAGATTCTCAGCCAAAGATTTAGATTCACCAGAGCAGCAGAACTCACTGGAGCAGCAGAACTCACCCGAATAGAAGAACTCGACCCAACACCAATTTTCAATCACTGATAGGTAGTCAACGCCTCAGAATAGCTTGACATCATCTCATTCATTATAGGTAGTCAACGCCTTAGAATAGCTTGACATCATCTCATTCATTATAGGTAGTCAACGCCTTAGAATAGCTTGACATCATATCATCCTTATAGGTAGTCGGCGCCTTAGAATAGTCTGACATTACTTCATTATTACCTTTAGGTGGTCGACGCCTTAGAACCGCTCGACACCCTTCCACTCATAGGTAGTCAGCGCCTTAGAATAGCTCGATGAAATACCCGTGAATTTTGGCGTAGGATTAAATTAGCATATAGTCAAGGATGTTATTGGTAAGATTAATAAAGGCCCAGAGAAGCAATATACATAGGTATATTTACGTTCATTTCAGATAACTTTATTATGTTCAAGAATACAAATTTGATTTTACTTCTCTCTAAAATATTTTCCTCTTCCTAACTCATTTATACAGCTATTATGTATTTATCCATTTTATCTAAATATTTAGATAATTCTCCTCATCCTTCACTAACGATCAGTTAGCCCTTCTTCTATTTTTACTTTAGCCAAATAGTATTTATTTATCTCTCTAAATTTCGAATCTAGATCCTTCCATGATTTTAACGTTATTCATTTACTTTTAAATTGAAATCTTATTTATAAACTCATTTCAAGTTATTTTACAACATTACTTATAAATTCTCCTCTCACTAAGCTAAATACATTTATTAGTTAAAGACTAATCCTTTAATTATTTCCATATTGCTTCTATTTAATACCACAATCGCTATCACGATCGCTTCCATCTTCAACCTACTGCCTCCACTCTTCTCTCTTTCTTTAAGTTCCCAACCCTTCTCAAATTCACGCTCTTATTCTCCATCATCGTTAGGCCTTCTCTGGTGTCGGTATTGATAGAAGGGTAAGGGGTATCCGTTGGTAAGGTTAGCTGATTAATTCGCTAGTCTCTGGGTAGTATCTGATTGTGTTCTACTTGTATTCTAGACTCCGATTTCCCTGACGAACGCTACTGCTGATTCTGCTGAGTGATTTCGTGGCTGTGAACGTATCCAGGTAAATGTTGTGCTCAACATTCTCTACCTCTGCGTTTTGCGAATTAACAATGGATTGGTTTGGATATGGTCTTCATTTTGTGAAAGTTTGGGAATTATTTTCCCCTGTGTATTCTGGTGAGATGTTTTGCGAAAGGGTTTGAATAAAGGTTTTGGGGGACTTTCTTTGAATTGGTTATTGGATTGTTGGTACCTCTTGGTGCTCCGTGTAAATTGTTGGTGCCTATATGGCGCTCCGTGTAATTATTGGTACTATGTACCCCGTGGATATTCTTATTATTTTGCCTGTAGACATTACTTGCAGTTAAGCTCTAATGATCTACTCCTTTGAGTCGTAAGTTACCTTCTGGGGGGTGTGCACACTTAATGACATAGAGTGAGGTGGGATTCTAATTGTTGCGACCCGATTTGGGGGTCGTCCGTGTAAGCCATTGATTTGATTCTTGGAAAGTTCTCCCCCGAAATGTTTTGTGATTGATATTTGGAATTGGTGTTGTAGTTTACGTTTCTGTGCAAGAATGTTTTTACAACTGCAAATGGGTTTCCAAATATATTTTACAGGTTGAGGCAATGTTTACTCAGTTTCGCTGATTTGCGCGATCCCTTCGCGTTTTCTATTGTTGTTTTATGATCGCAGGTACTCATGGCTGATTTGGGGATTGGGACACGCTGTCACGTAGCTTAGGATGATTGGACAATTACTACGTTTGGAACAAGTTGAGTTATGTTTTGGAATTGTGATGTTTTACCAGTTTTGGAAACGTTTTGGGTTTGGTTAGTAGTTTAAAGCCTGAGCACTCTTGTTAGAGTGTGGCGGTAACGCCTTTTGGATTTTGCTATTCCGCTGCTAATAAGTTGAAGTGTTTTATTGGTTTGTTCTCTAAGGAGTCTTGTTTATGATGGAGATTTGCTTTCTGTATAGGAGATATTTCGATGGTATTTTCGTTATCATTTGAGGTACTAAGTAATTGGAATGATTCTTCTTTGATTGCTGAGTTTTATGGTTATTTTTGATGTTAATTTGATTCTGTTTTCGCTGGGAAAAATGCTCATCAGGACCTGTCCGAACATCCGTCCGGACATCCATGTTCGGACAGGCCCCGAATGTTTTAGAAGTTCTCTGTTTTGGTGTGTCCGAACTTTGGTCCGAACATTGATGTTTGGACACGCCACGTTAAATTTCTCGGACTTTTTAAACTCACTTGTGTCCGAACTTCCAGTCCGGACACAAGTTCGGACGCCTTTGGTTTCAGACCTTTTAACTCTCGACTTGTGTCCGAACATCAATGTCCGGACACAAGTTCGGACGGATGGATTTTCACAGTTTAACTATCTGGCTTGTGTCCGAACTTCCCATGTCCGGACACAAGTTCGGACCAGGCTTGTTTTGCACCTTTAGGGCTCGTTTGGAGCCGTTTTCACCGTTAGCTTTGTTATTTTATTTCCTATGTTTTAAGGCAAAACCAGGGTGTTACAAGGTGGTATCAGAGCCAGGTTTGGTAAATAAGATAAATTTGGATTAAAAAGGGAACTAAATGTGGGGTAAGTCATTTGGGGAATTGTAGTACCTGCGATACGTGTATATGATGTTACCTGTATGGATATTGAAGTGCATTCTCCGTTTGTGTGTTACAATGATTGTGATGATGTTAGTGTAACTGATTGATTATTGCGTACTGGTATTGGAGCTATTAGATGTGCTAGCTCCTAATATGGGGTAGGGACTTAATATGTGCGGATATGGGTGAATGCTGCTTACCTTGCTAGTATATGTAATCAGGAGTTCGCTTAGAGCTCTAGGGAGTGCAGGACTGGCTGACTGAATAGTGTAAACCCCGGGATCCTCACACCTTCCTCTCACGTAATTTGATGACTGGGATCCTAATCTATTGCCGAGTTTTACCGAGTTACCTTGTTACCGAAATGGGGAGCACAAGAACAAGGGTGGGGAGAGAGAGACTCGTAACAACACAATGCAACAGTAAAAATTCTCAAGTATTGTTCGCGTGTCTTTTATTGAGGGGTGAACCCCTATTTATAGTGTTTCCCATCTGCCTTCTTGCCTATCACGTTGTGCCAGCCTGGCACAAAAATATCTTGGCAGACTTACAAAATATCTGATAAATATCTTATCCTAATCTCCCTACCGACCGGTCACAGACGACCGGTCGCTATTCATGCTTTACTAGGCGACCGGTCACAGACGACCGGTCACTTCTCATACCGCCCTTTATATCTCAGGTGACCGGTCGTAACCGACCGGCCGTAGTGATGCTTTTGGAGGGCGATTGGTTACTCTCTACCCTGTGTTCTGGGATTCTTGGCGACCGGTCGAGTACGATCGGTCACCGCTTGAGGCCTGTTCGGGCTTGGTCAGGGACGCCCGGTCATTGTCTTAGTCTTATTAGGCTGTTGCTCGTTCTTTAGGGCCTCTGGGCACATTTTCCCCTCTTCAGTCCCACAAGTTCTACTTTTGGCGCTTTGTGAGGAAAGTAGAACTTAGAACTTGACTTTGTGGCCCGGTCTTGAGGGATGAAATTTTTTTTCTTTCGCGCGGCCTTGCCTTCTTGTTTCTTATCTCCCAGTCCCACAAGTTCCACCGTTTTTTCCTTGGACAAAAGGGTGGGACTTCTTTGGTCCGTGCGATGCGCGTGCCACGGCCGTGCCACACACGCGTCTGTGCTCGTACAAAGTGACCGTTGCAGAATTCCTATCGTTTCGCGCACGCCAGCCGTCACTGCAGATATGCAGAGTCCCTGCAATTTCCTGCAAAAAGCGTTTTTTTGTTTGCTTTTACGTTTTAAATATTTCTGAAATTATTTTACCACCTTTAAAATGTTTTCAGGAGGGCGACGCTTTCTCTTTCCTCCGATTTTTTACTCTTCTCAGGTTTTCAAACTCTCTTTTCTTCTTTCGTCTTGCTTTTTCCGCTTTCTCTCTCTCTTCGCTTTGCCCCTTCCCTGCCTTACTTCGCTGCTTCAATAGCGTCTTCTAGCTCCAAATCGTCTCGCATTCCTGCTAAAAGCGCCATCGTGGGCTTCAAATCTGATGGGAAATTCCGCCCGACACTCTTGAAGCCTAAGTCCGCTTATTCCAGCAATCGGGAACCGTTGCCCAGCATTCTGGATGTGAAGGCTCTCGATTCGCTTCTCGCGAAGGTGGATGTTCCCACAGGGACTCAGATTTTCCTTCCCTCCGAAGATTCGCATCCCCTGGACGACTTCGGCCGTGGGTACGCCGTGTACTCCGATTTCTTTTTGCGTGGGATGACGGTTCCTCCCCACCCGTTCGTAATGGGGTTTCTAATCCGCCGCTGCTGCACGCTTGCTCAGCTTCACCCGAAAGCGGTGTGTCACCTCCACGCTTACATTGCTCTTTGCGCCGAGAAGGGGGTTGCGCTTTCTGCTACGGAGTTCGTTCAGTTCTTCACTAGCAGGGTCGACTCCAACAATTTGACCATATCCGGTCGGTCCGGATATTCACTTTTTGAGTACAAGAAGCTCGCTCAACGCTGGAGCGCACGGTGGTTTGTCATCGTCCCACCCACCGGGAGGTATCTCGGGGTCGCCTATTGCCCTTCGATTATCAAGGGCTCCTTGCATAGTCCTATAGTTCCGAAGTCGGAGCTTACCATGTCCCGGGCCTTGAAGAAGGTGGCCGACCTTCATCCGAGTGTGGAGGACTTTTTCACCGGTCCGCGGCCTGACCTCGCTTGCACACTCTGAGGGTAAGAGTTTTTCCCTCCCCTTTCTGCTTTCTTTATCGTCTTTGCCTTGTCTCGGACTTACCTCTCTCTTTTTCGTCGCAGATTTTCCTTAGCTCGGGGCGAAGGTTGGCCCCTTTCACAGCTGGCAACTGGTGTCCTTCAAGACCGGGAAGGAAAGGTGGACTACTACACCACCCTGGAAGCTGTGGAGGAGTCGGCTCTTCGTGAGGAAGAGGCAGTTGTTGTTGGTCGGAAGCGGTCCAGGGGCGAAGCTGATCACCTGGCAAAGAAGCCGAGACCGGCAAAGGATGGGGAAGGGGGTTCCCCTCGGACTCCGGAGGCCCGGTCGTCTGATACTTCAAACCAACCAGGTACTTGGTACACTAGTCCATGTTCCGGCCGTCGGGTATTTCTTCCTCTTACACCCGGGTCAGATCTCAATCTTAGTCCGTGGGACGAGAGAGGGCGTGCATGTGCGTCTTATCCTTCGTGTTCCACCTGCTCTGGTCTTTTTTTGTTGATTTACTCTTTCGTTGCCTTGGCTGCTACCTGCCGCTAACGTCTGGCTCTTTTTTGTGCTTACCTGCTTTTGTGTGTTCCTCTGCTTTGCAGCTCCCGAGGCTGAGAAGGCCAAGGCCAAGGAGGGAGCCGGGCAACCTGGCGCGGGCGAGACACCTGGCCAGCCGTCCGCTACTCAGCATCGCCAGAAGTCCCTTGCTTCGAAGGGCAAAGTGAAACATATGGCCAAAAGGACGAGGGCCTTTGATATAGTGCACCTCGATGAGTCAGGTGCTTCAGATGCGGCTCCACGATGGGAGTCTTTGGATAAGGCTGCTCCTTCTGGGCCCGGGACTACTCTCCCGGGGGGAGGCGTCTGCGGGGTGAGTGCTATGCCGGGCGCAGCCAAGGAGTGCCCCCGGGCCCTGAGGCTATGAAGGATGCTGATACCGCCACACAACAACGTCTTCACATCCTCCGCCCACCAGTGGTTCTTTCTGGGGGCCTTCTGGAAAGGAGGGGTGGTTCTACCACCGCGGCCAGCTCTC
>JAIOTZ010000552.1:0-48046 GCA_023374045.1 Limonium bicolor
TTTTCCTTTGCTGGTGGCAAGTTCCCTTCCACTCCTTAAAGAGACTGCACACAAGTTTGTTGATTGTAATGTGCCATCGTCTATAAGGACTGAATTTGCTTGTTCCTTCGGATTGGGATTGTCTGTGAAGGGAATTGACCAGGTGGTCTTTGTTGAGTGAGTAGCTGTTGGATTGAGATTGCAAGGCTTTTTGGTCTTTGCGCAGAGCTGCGACCTCTTCTTGCGTATCTCGTGATTTACCCATCATCGCCTTAAACATCTCCTGCATCTGAGACATATCAGACTCAGGATTCGAAGGAGGTGGAGCTGTCGGCTCGATGAAGCTTCATTGCCATAAGGCTGTTGTTGATATTGCCTTGGGCCTCCTTGGAAATTGGACTGAGGTCTGTAATTTTGGGATGTTTGTAGGGTATGTGGGTTTTGGATATTTCCGGTGTTTGAGTAGCTAAGGTTGGATTGCATGTTACGTTGCCATGGTTGTCTGTATCCTGAATTGTTGGTGATGTGTAGTTTGCTTCCTCCGCTGCTTTCATTTCTTGTAGTTGGGGGCATTGATCGTAATCATGAGGCCCGCAACATTGCGTACAAGAAATTGTTGGTGATGGTTGAGATTGAGGAGCATAGCCTGGATGGAGGGGTAGTAGGTGGTCGGGAAATCATCGACTTAGCTTGCTGAGGGAAGGAATTCATAGCCATCTGTTCGACCACTTTCTGTAGAGTGCTCACTTTTGTTGCTTGCTGAGCATTGCTTTCCATGAGTTGCTCATGGCTTCTCATGAGCTGGTCGAATTTTATCACTCTCCCCAACATGATATAATCCTGGAGTACCGCTCCTTGATCCACCGGAGGCCCAGTCTCTAATTTCCTCACAGAGAGATTCCATGCTGTTCAGAAATTGTGCTCCCGGCTTTTTCAGAACGTCAGCCCCTAACGAAGATAACACCATTGTTCTGCACGGACCGATCAAGCCCTTGTAAACAATTGTGATACTTGTTCCTTCGTCAGACCGTGGTGAGGACAAGTGAGTAGTAGACCTTTGAAACGGTCCCAAGTTTCACAAATATTCTCCGACCCTGGTTGCTTAAATTATAAATTTCAGCAATCATCTCCAAAGTTCGGCTCGGAGGTAGGAATTTGTCATAGAACTTGGTGGCCATGTCGTCCCAGGTACCAATGGTACTCGGTGTTAAGCTATGATACCACTTGCTCGCGTTTCCCGTCAGGCTGTGTGGGAATAAGACAATCTTGCATATTGAAGTACTGCGTCGGTTGCAGTAAGGCTATTGGCATGTTGTAAGAATTTTGTAACATGTAACAGGGCTTCGTCTGGACTGGTGCCATCAAACATGCCCAACTCCTTCACACATCGATTGATGATATGGCTTCAGCTTCTGCCACTCATCGTATTCGGATGGGCTGAGGTGAGGAAGGATGATAGCAGGCTGTTGTCCTTGGTTAGACGGCCTGTTGATATTTCGAACCGTTGCTGGTGTAGCTGCCATGTTAGCTTCCGGGTCAGAATCTATCACTGTGGTGGTATGTTCTGTTGAGTTCGTCTCTGCCTGAGACGCAGAAAGGTTCTCTCGATTTCTGGGATGTAACCAACCGTGTGATTAATATTCTCTGGGAGCTCTGTGACCTGGTGAAAGGCATACACCACTCAAAACAGAGAAAAGAACTGGTTATACGTTAGAATAAAAAAATGTTAGGAATTAGTAGACAGAAATTTAAAGTTAGTAGTTAGACAATGGAAGAAATGACAGAAATGAAATGACAATGGAACGAAATGACAATGGAACGAAATGACAGAAATTTAAAGTTAGTAGTTAGAGACAATGGAAAAATGACAATGGAACGAAATGACAATGAAAAAATAACAATAAATTAAAGATGTTAGAAGTTAGAGTCCAAAGTCCAAGTCCGATGTCCAAGTCAATGTCCGAGGTTATATGTCCGAAATTGGATTCAGTTTTTTTTTTTTATTATTATTTAGTAGATTAACAGATTATTGTAATTAAACAGGTGAATTAACCGGGGCTTAGGGACTAGATTAAATCAAGTCCCCGGCAACGGCGCCATTTTGCAGATGGATTTATCGTGAGTGATTTAGGTGAGATTAGTTATTAAAAGAAAGAAATTAATACTCAAAATATCCGTCGGGCTGCAAATTAAAACCCGGTCGTAGTAGTGTAGAACAGAAGCGGCCGGGGTCAAACCGTGGGATAGCGAGCTAAGTAATCCTAAGCTTGTCAAAAAGGGGGGAAGTTAATTGACTTGTTTTTAGAGAATTAAAAGAGCAGATTAAATTACTGAGTGCAGATGAATTAAATGGAACTCCGGGTTCAGGTTTTATATAATCTGATTAATTATGCTATCTCTACCGGTTTAATAAATTAGTTTGGCAAAATTCCTGTTATTATCCTAAGGACTAAGTCATAGACCCTTAAGAACTCGTTTACCAGAAAATGCTCGGTCTAATCAAGGTTCGAGCAATACTATGTAAACGGACGTTAAATTCGAGGAATTATAATTGCATCTGTAAATACTAACTTATTAAATCATAATAAGTTTTCTCCAGATTTACGGCTTAAATAACCTGTCTATTTATCACCTGGTCTGATCAAAATAGACTTAGGAAAGCATTTTAATAAATTCATGTAATTTATTAAAATGGTGAGAGAAATCCTTTAAGCGTAACAAACTGTATTTATTAAAACCGGTAGAAATATTGATTACATAATTAAACAAACCATAATTAAAAACCTTGCCCGGAGCAAATCCTCCTTAGCCAGACATATTAACTGGTAATAAATCTGACAGAGGTTGGACGTAATAACAGCACGGAGACGTGATTAGTGAATGGAGAAATGGAGAGGTCGAAGAGTGAAACATGTACGTAGGTTATTATAAGTGAAGTGGGTGAATTGAGAATTAGAGAACTGGGGTATGAGATGTACGTGAGTGTTTAATGGAAGAGAATGATGAGGTGAGTGTGAGTGATTTTCTGGTTTTCTCCGTGCACTCGTACAAGGCTGTAGGGAATGGTTATTTATAGAAGAAAGGAAGAGTACGTAGAAGACAGTTGATTGCCTCTGTTGATTTCTTCACTGATTGAAGCATTGATTGCTTCATTTAATGCAGGGGACAGGAGCTGGATGCGTGAGCGAAATAAGGTAGGCGACGGCGGGGTAGATAGATAAGGCGAGTTGCAGAGTCGCGCGAAGAAGAAAACTATTTTCGGGCGCGATTTACTCTTGTCCGCCTGTGGAACCGCCTCCTCAGGCGGTTTGGTGTTGTCCGCCCCATGTCCGCCTCTGTCCGCCTTGTTGTCCGCCTCCTTTTGGGGCGGTTGTGCAGGCGGTTGTGCAGGCGGTTGCAATGCTGTAGTGCTGACCGTGACTTATTTCGTTCTACGAACTTCGACCGGCTCTAGATTCTTCGTTTGGACTCCGTTTTCTGAGCCGTTTGCGTCTACGCGTTCGTCTCTTTGCTACTTCACTCCCGGCTTGGTTTTCCTCATGTTAAACCAATAATTTTGTGAGATAAACAATAAATCATAAACTAGAGGAAAACTAACCGAAGTGGAGAAATGAGCAAGAAAAGTGCTAATATTAAACATGAAATACACCTATAAAACATGCTCATTTTGACACTATCATCCACAGAATCCTCAAGCTCGGTCCAAACCTCAGACCAAAATGCAATCCAAAGAGACCCGTCAGGTCAGATGACAACACAAAGGCAATAATCAATTATTCAGAACCAAACTACAACTTAAACTCGATGTCAGCAAGTCACAGATGGGAAAAGGAATCACGGCCATATTTTTGACCCAACAAAACGAAATCCTTAAGGAATCAAATGTATACCCCAGTAAGTGTGTTCTGACCCAATATTCGAAGCATCATAAGCATAGTGGGATGTACCCACACAACTGAATCAAGCATCAGTTATCAAACGGGTGGTAAATTTATCAAACAACATCAAGTTAATTCACAAATGGCAGACAACCGTACAACATCAGATTAGACCTGAAATATTCACTGCAGTCTCCAATGAGTGGCCAAATGGGGGTTCACAAGCTTAGTTCATCCTTAACGTTAAAACTCTACTCTGAATCATTAAATATCAATCCAAACCAAGTTCACAGTGGGATACTTCAGTTACGTTCCACTTTGCCAAACAGCTAAACGAAGCAGACCAATCTGGTCTTTATCAGTACGAATCATGATCAACCAAAATTTGCCCAGATTGTAAATGAAACGTATAAAAATAAAATCCATAGCAGATGAATACTCTGCGCAAATTGACAATGAGCAACGACCTAAAGACATCCAGATCAACGCCAATCGACAATGATCCCTAATCAGGACCAATTCCAGCATAGAGGAGCCTGTCTAGTGCCAAAGGATGATAGAATAGGGCTAAATAAATGTTCGAGCATCAAAATGAAAATCCAAGGCCGGAAAGGGTTTTCTCGTATTGAACCCAGCAAACGATCATCACAGAGAAGCATTCAGCAGGCATAAATCGCAAA
The DNA here is from genome assembly GCA_023374045.1 of Limonium bicolor. Taxonomy (NCBI): domain Eukaryota; kingdom Viridiplantae; phylum Streptophyta; class Magnoliopsida; order Caryophyllales; family Plumbaginaceae; genus Limonium; species Limonium bicolor. Next base: position 4,538 of record JAIOTZ010000552.1, read on the forward strand.
CATTGACAATGCGTGGGCCAAAATCTCAAATAAAGCTAACCGACATAGTAAACAACAAAGCATGTCGCAAGACATTATCCCAAAGGCCGGAGAAGGGATTCGTCTGCGCAAAGAATGAGAGAGATGCAGACTTTCTCCTTGCTCGTCAGCATCGTGAAGAGAACGAAAGGAGGAGCCGGGTGATATTTGTTCGCCAATGGCGTGAGTGTGGAGATGGAAGGCTGAGCATGTAGGTTCAGGTTCAACAGTCGGAAGAGAATGAGAAAAATAGCATGGGCGTTTTTTGTATGTCAGGGTTGCAAAAATTTTCGAGAGTGAAGAGGTTGATCGGTGTAGAAGCTGAGGGAAGGAGATAGAGGTCCCCTTTTAGAAATCGAAGTCGGAGGAGCGGAGATTGGCCTGGTAAAGATTTCAGGCTCTTTCGATTATTGAAGGAGATCCATGGAGGCGTCGATTTTTTGAGGTCTTCTGGTTTCTCGCTTTCAGAGATCTGGGAAGACGGGGGAAGACGATAGAGAAAGGTGGGTATGGGGATCGGAGCGGCTACTGATTCCAAGGAGCACCATGGTCTTCTAGGTTTTTCTCTATTTCTAAGTCCACTATCTAGGCCAGAAATAGAATGAGACGGTTTTGACTAAAAGAAAAGGGCTGAGATTATGTGGGCCGTTTGTAGTGGCTCCAATTCGGGCCTCATCGGATTGGGCAATGGAGAAGGAAATAGAAGGGCATGTGACCCGAGCAAGGAAAAGAGTAGATTTAGAATGGAGCTGAATTGGTCCAAGGAAGGTTCAAATCCAAAATGCATGGACCGAATACAAGGCATTGTTTTTGATCGACCACTGTAACTTCTTGTTCCATTAATGCAATCAAAGCAACAAACGTGCGCAAGGTAAGAGATAACCCAGGCTAACATATAAGCCGGATTAAAGTGTAAAATTTTACGTGACTGCTAGACTTGTGAAGCATCAAAAGGTATCTTTGAAAACATATGGTTTACTATATATTTTTTTAAGTTTTTTTTTTACTGAAAATCCATTTTGAGGAATTGAGTTTTTTTTAAATGTTTTTTTTTTAAAAATGACTTAAGAATTTTATCATAAAATGATGGTTTCGTTTTGACACACATGTTGATATGTTCTGGAAAAAAAGGCGACGACCCCTCTTATTGCATTTATGATTTCGGAATTTGCTTTATGGGGTGAGAATTTTTGGTGTCTACACTACCCTGAAAAATCATAAAATAAATTCAAAATTAATTTGCGCCGCTGTCCTCAGATGGTCCGGTACCCCGGACAAGCAGTCCGTGCCCTCAGACCAGGCTTTGCGGGTGAAGGCCACCCTCAGACGATGATTTTAGGATTATTCTAGTGGTTTTTAAGCTCAAATTTGAAGGTGAGTTTCCTAGATGATTTTAAATCGATTAGTGAAAGAAAGTTTTCAATTTGACTAAGAATTAATGACAAAAATTAGCAAACAAGTAAAGGAGAAGAAAGTTAAGAAAACTCAAAGAAACACATCAAAAGTTGAATCTTTGCAGGAGATTAACATAGGGTATGTGAAGGTTATAGGTTGAAGAATTCGAGATTTCTAACCTAGTTTGAATGCCTCGATTACTCGCCTATGTTCGTCGGAAATCTTTGACCGATTCATTGATCGGGTTCTGGTTGCTCAACAATTCTTAGCCTCTGGTGGTGCCTCCTTGATGATGTTTTTCAGGTTTGGATATTGATTTTGTGGGGTTTTTGATGATTGGAACTTCAAAAGAAAAGCAAAGATTGTATTTTTGACGATTTTGGTGGAATTTCAGCAGAGCTTTGATACGTGGCTGTGAAAATTCTTGGGAGAAAGCTTTGGGCGAGTTCTCTTAGACTTCTAATGTGTTCTTCTGTGAGTTGGGCAAAGGGGATTGTTTACATAGGCAAAGACTTGGGCAAATAGATAAAAGAAAATCTCGGTAGAGATTCTTATCATATCTTTTTGTTGACTGACCTTTAGGTCAAATCTAATCATGAAGTTTTAATCATAGATAAATGAGGATTTAAAAAAAATTGAGAGTTGAAATCAAGCAATTTTAATAAAAGTTATTTTATTAAAAAACTTGCAATCTGGCACCTCTAATCATTCGTAAATAGTATTTGGAAATTCAAAATTACATAATTCCAATGGGATTTATTCTTAAATATGATCTTTATCATGTGTTAAAATGTCAATGATTTTGAATTTTTTGGGTAATTTCAGAGGAGAGAGAAAACTTCAAAAGTGCTTAAATTTTCCCTCTAAAAATTTGAGTTTGGCTCCAAACTAATTTTGCGAGGTTTATGACTATGAGTAGACATTTAAACCCAATGAAAATTCTATTTTTTGTAAGTGAAGGCTTTTCTTTCTATTTTGGGAGGTTTTTCACATTTATAAAGGAAGTTAGCTTATAACAAAAATTAAAAGCTATTTTTCCAGGCTAAAAATTATCCTAAAATTAGGAAGTGTACCCATTCTGATAAATATGATGTTGAAACCGTTTTGAGGTGTTGAAAAATCATATAAAAATGAAAATTTCCAGATACCCTTGAAAACTGGGTTGCTATTCACAGTACAAAATTACTAATCACCGCAGTACAAAAATTTTTTAAAATCATATTAATGTTGTAAACATGTAACGATGTGTCCATGTGTTTTTTTTTTTCAAAAAATGATATCTGAAAGTAATTTAACCCAAGAAGTTTGTAGTTGATTAATACCGAATTTTACTAGTTACTCTTTTGTTGTAATCAATACTGGAATCTTTTTTTTTTTAAAAAGTGTTGGATTATATTTTTATGTGTTTACACTATTAATATGATTTAAAATTAATTTGTACTGCGTTTAGCAAAAACTTTACTATTTGCAGTACAAGTTTTCTTTTTTCACCAAACTTAGTTGAATAAGTTAGAATGTTGTGGGGAGACATCACAATACTGGATTTATAATCTTTGGTAGATGTTTGGACGTGGAATAAACGTGTCGTTATACTTTTCTGGATTTATAATCTTTGGTAGATGTTTGGACGTGGAATAAATGTGTTATACTTTTCTGGATTTATAATCGTTGGTAGATGTTTGGACATGGAGTTTTTATATTTTGATATATTTCAGTTATTCTGACATAAACATTACGTTCTAACCGCTTTATGGAGTTGTTGATTCCTATATTTCATCCTTCACATGAGACTGAACTCGGGCGCATGCTGAGTATGTGTAACACCCCTACTACGCACATAACTATACTTGGGATCGCAGCGGAAAATAAACAACTAAACGGTAACTAAACGATTGGTGCTACAATGCCGTCAACCACCCACGTGGTTAACAAGGCTGAATAAATACAAATGTACCGGTCTGATGATCAGACTCCCGAGCATAGAACTAACAACCATATACATACATCAACATAATACCGAGTGTTTACAAAATCCTTCACTGTATACCATCACTGTAATCCACCATAACAAGTATATAATACGCCACGGGAGCACAGGCGCATCCCGGGCAAACATCCAAAAGTACTCCAAAAGTAAACTACTCTCTAGGATCTAGAGCCACTCTGCTTCTTCGATCCTCATCCTGCAATAAAAATATGGAGCCCCCGAGGGGTCAGCACCTTGCTGGTATGGCTAACGCGCAGCCCATCGGCTACCGGGATACGCGCAACCAATTGTCATGATGACATGATATTTATTTTAAAACACACAACATATACATATATAACATAACACAGGTATTGTACACATCATAACACACACCACACATACAATTCCTTTTGGAAGAGAACCAACACAGTTAGTCCCCATTGAGAGCTTAAAGAATGTTGCCACGCTCATACTTAGCTCGTACATAACTCGTTACCGGTCCGGTTAGATTGACGGTTAACTTAATACAAGGTGCCGTCGGATAGTGATCCAAGCACACCGAAACAAACACATAGTATGCCCCTGTGGCCCGACGTGAGTCAGTAAAATAGCCTTGGGTTAAGCTAAAGGGAAGGTTAGAAACCAAATTGGAAACTTAACCATAACATACAGAGAGAATCGAACCGGTTATGCATAGACTCCCATACTCACACGCGTGGCCGAACGACCGGACTCCTCACTTCCCCCCCGTTAGCCCTTGTTAGTAGTACATCATAAACACAACACGCAATTCACAATCACAGGTCAAGTCTTGTTAGACCCACACAAGGAAGAGAGAGTCAACACTTAACAACATAATAATATTTAACAACTGTAAACTCTTTACATGGTTTAGTCTTACAAGGTCATAAACACACAGAAAAACAAGCAACACACAAGCCGGTGTAAACCGGTAGGCAACAGACTGCAAGAAAACCATACCTTGGTCCTTGCCTCGATTGATTTCCACCTTGAGAGAATCCTAAACACATTAGTAACGTCGGTAATTAACGCATTAGTCCACTGTCACATTAACTACTTCACTGATTCTTAGTTTCATCCATTTCCACATTTTGTTTTAACTTCCCATCTTTTAAAATGTCATTATAACATTCCTAGCATGTCTTATGTAACCTTATAATATCATTTCTAACTTACCCTTATCATTAGACATCATTTGACTACCTAAAAACCAAGTTTTATAGTGGTCCGGGACTTTGGTTCCCAGCTTAGTGGTCCCGGACCTACACTTACAGAACCCCCCTCGGCCTCTTTTAATGGGGTGGTCCGGGACTTCATACAAGTCCTAGGTCCCGGACCATTCTAGGCAAAAACTCGCGGGGCTTATTTAGGGGGTGGTCCGGGTCCTTGTACAAGACCCAAGTCCCGGACCCAACACTGAATAACTCTCGGCCCCTTTTTCATACCTGGTCCGGGAACTGAACCATAACCTAGGTCCCGGACCAAAGCTACAGTAAATGGTAAATGTTATTTTTCAAGTGCTGTTACCTTAGTTCTCCAACTCCATTAATTATATAACTCTACCCAATGTTCCTAGGTATTTCTAATGTCATAATATCATCTTAAACACACCTAAATCCATGTTTCACTTGTTACTCATTCTTTTTCCTCGTTAATTCACCAACACCTATAACACTTTACATTAGGTTTCTAAATGGTTTTTCTTACATACGAAAACTACTATCCCAAAATGCTTTCTCCTCATCCTAACATCATCTCTTAAGCATTATTTCTTACCAACCTAAACCCTAGTTGATGTCTAAGTCCTTTGTTTACCTAGAACACCATAAGACATTATTTCCTCTCTTGTAAAACATTTAGTCATTTCCTAACATCTCTAGTTCACCAAACCTTACATTAATACCTAGAACTCCTTGGATATTTCCTAAATTTTGACATGGGTTCTCCTAGAACACTACTAAACCAAAACACATTGTTTTTACCAACAAACAACCAAGAACACTAAAATCACCAAGAACACTCTCACACACAAAACTTCACTCACAATACACTACTTTACAACATAATGCATAATTTAAATTGCATGGCACTTAGGCCCTTAAAATGCATGGCTCTTAGGCCCTTAAGATGCATAAATCATAAACACTGAATTTCCACAATGTATTTGCCTTTAACCTGCAAATACACTCAACAACACATATGCCTTTTACTAAGCTCTTGAGAACACTTACTAAGTCATTCACCATTTGCTCTTTAGGTAGTTTAATAAGCACTTATAAGCTCATTTCTCCTAAGGCATTTAAGACAACATTAGGTTAGTAGATTTACCTCTTTTCCAAACAAACTTCTTTCTTGTTTCCTTATAAAAACCGGTAGGTATTTGATTCTTTGACAAGTTCTAAACAATATACAAACATTATAATGAGTATTCAAGCTATAAGTCATCTCATTGTAAACCCTAATTTTACATTGTTTCAAAACATTAATGTAGTTGTTTTACCTTGGTCTTTGAAGAGAGTTTGAATATCTATGCAGAGAGGACTCCACCTAGTCCATGAAGAGTTGAAATGAAGCTAGAACAAAGTCACACAAAAAGCTCCATCAATGTAAATTTTCGGACATGACAAAAACAAGGAGGAAACTGATTTTTGTTTGAGATTCCTTACCTAGAAGCCAAGGAGAGTAATAATATGTAGAAAAACAAGCTCAAGCTCCTTCAATGGTGGAACTCCATGGACCGAAATGTTGTCTTGAAGTTTGGAGAAGATAGAAATGAGAGCTTGAGGAGAGGAAGAGGATGGTGGTGTTTGTTTTTGATTTGGACAAGTGAGCAAGATTTAACAAGAGAACAAAGATGGAGTTTTAATGGTGATAGTGGTATTACCGTGAGAGGATGAAGAAGAGAGGTTGGTGGTGGTGTTTGAAAACCGGGAAATGAAGGAAGGGAAGGGGAGAATGAAGATAGAACTTACTTAGAAGATATTTGTATTTAAAAGCAAATAGTACACTCTTAGTCATCATTATTTACTTAACAAATTAACAAGAGGGTGGTGAGTCACCACACCTTAGAAAACCGGCCCCCTTATAATAATGAGGGTAATATAGTCCTTATTTGTCAATTTAATTACTTAACATAACATATGTTATAAACTAGCTTGTAAAAGTTACATTACACCTAAACAAGGCACTTAGAAGTGAAATTTTGATTTCCCATTGATATAGCCACCCAAAGTGATACTATATAGTACACCTATATATTTAAGAGTAATGATGGACATTTAGCCATTCAAAACTCATTTACAAGGCATTTTCAAAAACGTGCTTTAAGACTTCTAAAGCACATTTGTGTTTTAACTTGTTTTCAAGCTTGGTTTTCTTTGGTAATTGGTTTAATAAGTTCATTAGTATATAAATGAGGTTGGTAAGCTCATTGGGTCTTACTCAAGTTCATCCCAAGAACTTAGAGCACATTTTAGCTCTTATTGACTTTAAAGCACATTTGTGTTTCCTTTTGTTTAAATTTGTTTACTAAGGTTTCTAAGACTCTTTTTAGTCTTATTACACCCTACTTAGGTGTTAAACAACATAACTAGGTTTGGGTATCAGTATGATGTGTCTGAATTGCTTGAAGTGAAGGTCAGTAAGGTAATAATTTGTATCTGTTTCTTTATGATGCACTTGTATATCTCCATAAGAAGCTTTTGCATCAGTTTTCATCGATACAGTGTTTTCCTTGTTTTCTAACTTATCTGCAGGATGTGTCTTCAGCAATGCTGAAAAAGGTACTAAGGAAGATCGAGGAAATAAAGAGTTCACGATCAGGTGAGCCTAACTTCCAAGCTCATGAAGATGAAGTCATGCTTAAGGTGGCTGTAGCTCAGTATCTTCAGTGAAGGCATTGGACAAAGATTAACATTTAGAGAATGAAGAGCAAAAGAAACGGTGCATTTCTAGAAATTTTTTGGCATAGTCCTCCCTGTTTTTTCTTCTCTTCCCCGGTTCTAAGAACCTCCACAAAATGAACCAGAAGGTGATGACCAGCAATTTCAGCAAGACGTAACAATCACCAAGTCCACTAGAAAATAACTACATCCATACTGTATCTTAAAACAACAAAACATAAAATCCTAAACTATGGCCCTCCATACTGCTGATAGTACGAATCCAATATACTAAAGGTACTGAGAACCTCTTCTAACCCTGTTCAGTTTGCTCTGTTCCTCGTGCGGCATCTGCTCACGGTAGTATTGCCAGTCCCAGCTACGATTCCCAGGTAATAAAGGCCTAGCAGCCTCAGTTGCCTCATGCATGAGCTGTAACATAATATTATAAAATCAGTCTTGCATCCATAAAATGCTAATCAACTGAAATTATAAAAAGAAAGAGAAACTTACTAAGGCGGGATCCGGCAGGCCGATGAAACGAAGGGTTTTCGTATATGTCAGGATTCATGATCTTCGGATGGTGTGGACGTTTACCAATCAGATAATCTTCGTCACATGCATGTACGGCCACCCGTGTCTTAGGAACCCGGAGTAGGTCCACCTCACGTGTGGTCCCACACACTATAAGGTGAGGTACACACTCTATAGGCTTTCCTTTTTCCCCTTTTTTCGGATATATGTTCGGTCTAATAGGGGGAGGGGGATACACTGAACATACCCGAATTGGCGAAGACAACGCTCTAGCATATATGGTCATTCACGGTCATGTACAGCAAGGTACCCCTGTACCAAGAGTGGCCCCTGTTCTCATTCACCTTCTCTCGACCGTAGGGCAACCAATCAATCTACATTGGATCACAGCGAAACGTAAGCATTCAATAATAAACAAATGTAAATATACAAATTGAAATTGTTGTACACTTACATTTCTTGCTGTCAGAGCATCTATTATGCTTGCGGTAGTTCTCCAGTGAATTTTGATTCTTCTGCTGGGAGGTGGGCCTGACCCATCTAATAGCCACGGTCTATCATCCCCATCACGCCAGTCAGCACGACCTGCTGGTCTAAGAGTGGGGAAGTAGCCATATATCCAGCACTACAAAATTTAAAAAGAAATTATGCCAATAATTAATGTGTGAATTCATGAAATTTATTACACATTGTTGACATTAAAACACTTCCTCGAGAAGGGAAAAGAGCCAGCGCAATGTTATTAAAGTCAGCAGAGCTGCTCCCAACTGGCGATACAACCACACAAGAGTACCTGTCCCATGCGAACCTATTTAGCTTCGTATTTCTACCCATGGGAGTAACTAACCGAACGAGTAGAGGATTATGCGTGAATGGCCCTTGTTAGCAAAGATGGTAGTAGCGAGACACAGTAGAGCCAAACGCACGCTGCTTCATAGGTACCCTCTGGCTGGTCGAAACACCACTCTAAGTGGACATATCTGAACAGCACCAGTAGCCACATGACTTTCATACAGAAACAATTCAGAACTATACAAACTAACCCTTTAGTTTTCAAAAATTATTTTTAGCCCCTTTTTATATCCTTTTGTACCTATAAGCCCTTTACATTCTAAGAGTTTAACCTTGTTCTAAAACACATTGTAAACTTAAAATTCAGTAAATAAAACAATAGGCATCGGCTTTAATGCTACAACACCAAAACAAACTCTTTAACCCGAAAAAATTTCTAAACTTGTCATTTAAGTCTTTTAAACCTTATAATACTCAAACTATGAATAAGTTCAAAAATAAATATCATATAAACACTTTCATACAGAAACAATTCAGCCTATACATACTAACCCTTTAGTTTTCAAAATTGCATTTTAGCCCCTTTTTACTTATCCTTTTGTACTATAAGCCCTTTAACTCATTCTAATGCTTTAACCTTCTTCTAAACACATTGTAAACTTAAAATGTAGTAAATAAAACAGTAGGCATTCGGCTTTAATTGTTACAACACCAAAACACCATTAAAATGACATTAAACACTAACTTAAGGAGTTTACCTCCTAATGCCCGATAGTTGATTTTTCAAGAGGCTTGTAGCTTGAAGTTTTCCTTGCTCGTGGGCCCTATTTACAGAAAGGTTTCACTTAGATTATTGGTACACATTTAAAGCTTAACCAACTCTTTAATTTAAAGGATTAGAGTTTTTACCTTTACAAAGATGGACTTTTCAACACTTGTTTCGCTTGTTTTTCTTGGCAATTTCAAAGGGTTCCCAAGCTCCAATTTCCTGCCATAATACAAGGAAAAAGAAAGTTCAGAAAATAGAACTACAACTTAGTAAAATTACTAGGTCATTCATGATTTATTGCAATTATTCTATATAATTGTAACTCTTGACTTTATAATTGTCATTCTCTTATTAATTTTTAGTGTTTTATTAGCACTTTTTAATTTAATTTTTCATGATTTATTGCAATTATTCTATATAATTGTAAATCTTGACTTTATAATTGTCATTCTCTTATTTAAAATTTTAGTTGTTTTATTAGCACTTTTTAAATTTAATTTTTCATGATTTATAATAATTGTTGTATATAATTGTAACTCTTGACTTTATAATTGTCATTCTCTTATTTAATATTTAGTTGTTTTATTAGCACTTTTTAAATTTAATTTTTCATGATTTATATTATATAACCAGTATTAAAAAATTAAAAAAAAAACCATCTCGCCCCAACAGACGGGGCGAGTCTTCTAGGGTCGCCTTTGCAGCGGCGGCGAGACACAAGACTTCGCCTTTGCATCGAAGGCGAGCAGCTTTGGGTCGCCTTTGTCGGCGCGGCGAGAAGGGTGAAGTCGTGTCCGTGGCGAATGCGAGCAGTAGCAAGACGCCTCTGTCGGCACGGCGAGGAGACACAACTCGTGTCAAGGGAAAAGGCGAGCATGTATGGGTCGCCTTTGTCGGCGCGGCGAGGGGGCAAAGGTCGTGTCAGCTGCTGAGGCGACCGCAGGCTATTTTTCCAGATTTTTATTTTGTAGATCTAGGCTAATTTAATGTGTGTTTCTAAATTCTAACAACATATTTGAAATCACCACATCAAGATCTATAACTTGCAAACAAAAAAAAAATTAAAAACTCACCGGAAAATTTTTACGGCGGTGGTCCGGCGGTGGCTCCGGCGATCAAGAAGAGAGGATTCCGGCGAGGTAGTTTGGAGGAGAGATGGTGCGTTCGTGAGAAATGAAGATACCGAACACATACCGTTTATATATAACGTGCACGTTTTGGAGCGTTTTTTCAAAAAATGCTCGTTTTCAACATATTAACGTCGTTTCGTACTAAATACAGTAAAACATCAATAACTTAGCATGAAATCACAATTATAACATCCAAACACATTAAAAACGGGTTTAATGACTTTTACTACAACGAGAGCGTTTTTTTACCCGAAATTGGCGTTATCAACTATGTTTTCAATACGACGTTTCTGAAATTGTGACAATGTCTGTAATTTAATCAAACATAATGTAAAACATCGTTTACCAATGTCAAGTCCCAATTATAACGTTCGAACACAATAAAAACGGCTTTAACGATACAATGAGAGCGTTTTTTACGGTTCACGGTGACGAAATGCATATTTTCAAAAACAAAAGTGACGACACGATGTCACTACATGTTTACAACGTTAATATGATTTAAAAAAAATTGTACTGTGGTGATTAGTAATTTTGTACTGCGAATAGCCACCCCCCTTGAAAATTGTCAACCTTATGTCTTTTGATTATTTTGCCCCACCTTTGTGAAGTAGGTCCTTTAACAATAATCAAATTTTGGGTATAAAAACTCTTAATGAAAGATGATTGTTGAGCATTTATGCCTCTTAAGTGTCAACTTATGATTTTGATATTTGCTTAGGGTTTTGCTCAATTATTTATCAATATGTTGGACCGGTTAGTTTTGCTCTGAATCTCTCAAAGTTAGATCTTGAGATAGATTCTAGATTGATGATTAATCTAGAATTAGTGTGGATTTCTATGAATATGAAGTTTCCAAGATAGAAATCTTGACCAAGAGAACTAAATGATTATAATTTAGTCTCATCTGATTTTGTTATTGATTTTGTAGCAACTTCTGATCACAAAAAAATTCTTTAACTCCCAACCAAAATTTCTATTCATCAATTAAGCAGCAATGCCCTACCAAAATGTGAAGAACAAGTTGTTGAAGACTCCATTGAAGGTTAAAGGTCGTTGGCTAATCGGAATCCATTTCACGAATAGGTTGTAGAATCCAGACGAACGTGGGTGATTATACGGAGTACTCAGGAATCGATAGGTAATCTCAAATCCGTAAACCTACGACCTACAGTTTCTACCCACATATGGAATCTATTAAAATTTGAGCTCAAAACTGCGTCGGAATCACCATACAACAAAGGTGTGAGGTCTTCACCCACGGACGCCTTATCTGAGGTATCAGATAGGCCGTCCGGGATTAAGACCACCACTGGACCAAAATGAAAATCCAATCTTTACAATTTTTAATTAATTTTAGGCGGGGTCTCAGACTCTGAAAAGTCTATCTTTTCATGATTTAATGTTGCTGTTTGTTTCCTGATACTTAGGTTCGAGGCCACGGACACTAGGTATGGGGCCACGAACATTAGCAAATTTTGACCTAATCTGCCTCTTAAAACCTTAATATGGTTTAAGTCGTTTTTAATTTGTTTTGCTTTACAAATTGTAAAAAAATCCAACAATATAGAAACTCCCTCTAACTTGGTAATTCAACTTATTTTAAGCCTTAAAACCCTGGTAATGATAAAATAGTTTCGAAGAGTGATGAAAGTATTTGAATCCTATAGGAGCTGCATACCAAAACCTCAAACCCAATCTATTACTTTTTCAAGTTTAATTATGTTAAAACTTGGAAGTGACTCATACATATGTAGTGAGCCTAGAGTTTAATGATTACCACATATGACATACTTTTCAAACTTAAATTAAAAGTTGGACGTAGAAACGTGCAATAAATCATAACACTCACTAATAGGATACGATTCAAAAATTAGGCCTCACAGTAGACTCATCACACAATTCATCCATTAGCTATTTTACCCGTTTATTTCATAATTTTATCTGTTTTTTTATAATTTGGGGGTATAGCCATATTATTGAAAAAACAAGCGGATGAGTTGAGATCAAGCTTTATTAAAACCTCCATAAGCAAAACCCACTGGGAAAAAGTTAAGGGAGGAAAAATAGTACCTTCCACATCCAAATACAAACTTACAGGCCAACCTAATCGTTCCAACTTATACAATAAAAAAACAAAATATCTTAGAACTCAAGGACGAAACAAGACAGAACCCCTCAAAAAAGAAGAGAAAAGTAAGCAAAACGTACACAATCCCAAAACCAACCCAAAGAAAATCCACCAAGATAAAAGAGAATCCCTAACCTTCCGTCCCCTTATATAGAACCAAATAGACTCTATGGCTCCCAAGGCGCAACACTGGGACCAAAAACCTAGCGCACAGGAGCACTACAGGATGATTACTTTTTTTGGGCCTTAAGTGTCTCCATCTGGGATTGAATTTGATTAAGAATGTTAGCCTTTGTTAGGCTTGGATTAGGCACTTTGCACTCTAGCTGCAAAAATAGATCATCACATTCTTCTACTTCCTTTTCTGGGTTAATAATTTTCCACTTTTCATTCCTCACTGGAACCTTCGTACTAACTTCCTTATTAGGTTACGAAGATGGTGGCGTATTATGAAAAAGCTCCATGACCAGACTAATACCATCTTTATTTATCAGGGACTTAACAGGAGTTACCTGTGAAATTAAATCCTCTTCTCGGCATTCATTCGGCACCTGATTTTCCTCATTCTCGACATCTGCATTGCTATCTAAAACTATTGTTCTTGAGCGACTGATCGATGCCTGACAAGGAGACTCCTGAAAGAACATGTCGGGAATTAGAATAGCATTCTGCTCCTTCTCTTCATCTGCCTGTCACGGTTGACAAGGAATAGACGCACTGACTAAAAAATTATTGTCTCCTGACGCGTGACTCCCTAGGTCATCTTGTGTCACACCAAAAAATTCTTTGTCGGTATTGAACAGACGAGGGGGAGAGGCACCCACCTATTCATTTTCCATGTGGGCCTACTATTCCGTCACACAATTTCCCATAGCAGACGTCTCTTCATTCGGTTACAGAATTGCATCCGCTGCAATCAATTCCGTGGCACACCTTGTGATCGCTGTGCCTGCAGCTTGGGTCGGGACTTGATCCTGATGCAATGATTTCCCCTGTGATTTTCCCTGACAATTAAACTCTCCTCCTCCTTCCTTATGTGACTGGTCAACAATATGGGAATTCAGATGAACATGATTATGGACTCCCACATCATCGAGAAGTCGAACAATACTTTCGCTCGGGTCTACATTTTTGCACTTTACTCTGTCATCCCCAACTTCAACTATTGATACCAGGAAGGAGTGTCCCTCCACTTTGACCTTAATTTTCCAGTTAATCAGTTGGAGAGTCGATGTTTCTACATGAACTCGGATTCCAACATTCTCCACAAATTGGCTTTCTTCCTCCTCTATTTTGATGACATCCCCCACAGTTTGTGCAATTTTGCACACATTGAATTTGTTCCACGCATGAAGGGGTATACCTCGGATGACAACCCACGTTCTACGTTTCTCAACTTGATCCTCCCTTTCCCAATGACGGACTTCCACTCCTTCGCCAGTGGAGTAACCCTGGTTAACAACTTCCTTTACTTCACGTGTTGAATTAAAAAGCAAAAGGAATTTTCTCCTCGAGAGACGTAGTAGCCCTGACATATTAGACCACCTACTACGAAGGAAATCCAATGCTTCCTTCGGATTCTTGTCCTCTTGGAAAGTGAAAACCGCACATTTGGACAGGCATGCCTTCATCCCTTCATCAGCTTTGATCTTTATAGAGAGTCTCGATTTAGCATTGCTATACTCTTTTTGGATCTGGACAAACAACTTTTGGGAGAAACTACTATTGGGAGCATCGTTTCTCTCCATGGCTTTATGGCCTTGAAACTCCATTCTTGCCCACATACTACTTCCATTGATATTCCAGCCTTTAATGCCATCAATTACTCTTCTAGCATCATTGACATTATAAACATCTACAAAGGCACATGCATTTCGAGTCCACGATCTCCATTTTCTACTAATGTTGAGCCTACTCCATCCGAAAAACCTTCGAATTAATTTGCCCAACTGATATTCCGACACTCTATGTATATTGTCAATGAAAACCTGTGGTAGTAATATTACCTTTGGATCTAGAACTATTTTGAGAAGGCCTGTCGGAAACCAATTCTCCCTCATATGACCAGTTACTTTGTGCTTCATTCTTTGAGTAAGCCTGTTTCACAACTTGTCTTTTCACCTTCCTATAGTCCTTTCTTCCCTGAGATGGTTCGCTTATACCCCGTCTTGTTTGCTCTCTCGGTCTTCTACTTCTCCTTGAGTCTTCCTTGAATCTTGCATATTTTTGGTCCCTCCATATAGATCTGTCACCTCTCCTCATTTTGAGTTAGATTTGTGTGGGGCTGGACATTGGGATAGATTTGTGTGAGGCTGAGTCGAAATGAGTTGGGGAGGGGTTGTCGGGATTTTGTGGGGGGCTAGTTATGGGATGAGTATTGATGACAAGATGTGGTGGTTATTAGGCTGAGTCGATATGAGTTGGGGAGGGGTTGTCGGGATTTTGTGGGGGGCTGGTTATGGATGAGTATTGGTGATGAGATGTATTTCATAATATTATCTATTTATTTGAATCGGGTGGCTACTGGTCATGAGTCATCTTCAAAATTGTCATCCCTAGTTTTGCCATACCGCCGAGCCAAGCTGCTTTTTTTTTGTTGATAATTTGGGCCAGTGGCCATTTTATTAAATGAAGTAAAATTTTGGACCGGTATATTGGGCCTCATTAAAACCTCCTCAAGTAAATCCAGTGGGAAAAAGCTTGAGAAGAAAAAAGAGTACCCACCATGTCTCGATACAACCCTAGGTGACCAACTGGGGGGGAAGGGACCTTACAAACAAACCCCTACACTTTCCCATGCATCTACGTTACAGATAGTCTTTTAAAGAAACCAGATCAAGAAAGATATTACATGGAATAGGGAGATCTCGCGGAGCCAGAAATATAAGTTAAGGGGGTCAAAGACAGAATTATAAAAAATGAGGGGGGGTTTTTACTAAATTTTTCCAAAAAAAAATTTTTTACACTATAAATTTATGTAATTTAGCAAAGTTAGGGGGTGTTTTGCTCCCTCCAGACCAAGCCCGCCTCCGCCACTGATCTCGCCACCAAGTCTTAGTCCATCGCCAAACTCTAAGTTTTATTTGGAGACCAATCCGATCTGCATTCATCGATTCATCTTGAAAGATCACTTCATTACGATGTGCTGTTCAAGAGGCAAAATACGGTAGCAAGGAATTCAGTACTATTAGAAAGTGAGACCTCATTGTTGGTACCATGCATCGATCAGTCTCCTTCAAGCACGACTAACGACAATGGCTCAAGACAACCTTCCAATCGTCGATTTGGGTTTCGAGCATTGCTGCTGTTGGTTTGGTTCTTTCAAGAAAAAGTCGTTGCCACATCCCAAATCTTTAAGTATAATATACCCTTCGAAAGTCAATACCAAAGATACTGAATTCATGAAAAAGGCATAAAACTACAATTTGATATAACCCCGGCTGTGGAGGGTGATTTTTCGGTATGAGGGGGGTCTATCTAAATATGATCTGACTAAAAAGCCTAGATCCTAGAAACTGCCATTCTGTGGGGGGTGAAAACCCGTCATTCTAGCATCCCTCAAATACCTACTAAATCGTCCGTCTTTCCCCGAAAGCATAAGTGGAGTGTAAGTGAACACTACACCCGCTCTCGATGGGCCCCACGTGGACTTATGCCTCTATAAGGTGGAATTGACTAGAGTCGCCACCTAGTTTGACCTAAATGAACTAGGAAGGAAAGGAACAGGGTTCTAAGAACCGTTAATTGACTCTGATGATTTGTTGCCTATGGATAGGACTTATCTGATCATACTAGAGATTCTGTGTGGGTTCGCACTGGGTTACACCCCTTAGAAGTGGCAACGACCACGACTTTGGATTGGTGCCCGAGGAAACCTCGGTCTCCAATTGTCAGGATTGCCTTCTTTCAAAACCTTATCTAAAGAGATTCATGTAAAAGCCAAGGATAGGATTGATTGGGAGAGTAGAAAACAAGTGGATGAGGCGAGCTTTTCTGCCAAGCTAGCGCCAAATGAAAGGGTTGATGAATTCGGATGAGTATAGAATGAAGATCTGAGAAAAGTCTGAGGTTGAGTGAATGAACTAGACTTAGAGTCTGATAGTTTGAAGTTTGTGGGAGTCGACGAAGGTTGGGCGTTTCGAAAGATATGAAAGCCACTTTAGAAGGGGAAGGGGTTTTTTGTTTGGAATGGGGTCGTACCCTATGTGGGCTGCCTACGTACTCAACTCCATGTTGAGATCAGACCTTACGTAGTTCAGGGTTTTGGGGTTTTGGAAGTTTTGAAGGGTTTGGAGTTTTGGGTGTGAGAGATTAGTCTGTGAGATGCTCGGGTCTATGAGACGGTTGGGGATGGGATGTCAAGGCCTGAGAGACGCTCGGGTCCGTGAGACGCTTGAATCTTAAAATGGTGGAGAAATTGAGATGTTCGAGTCTGTGAGGCGCTCGGGCCTGTGAGACGTTAGAAGTTAGAGAGGAGTTGGGATTAGGGAGACGATTCGAGTTTGAGGCAATTTGGAGTTTGAATGGTGATTTGAGTATGAAGTGTTTTGAAGATGATTTGAGTATGTGTGAGGCAATTGAAGTCTAAGTAGAGATCCTGGGTTTTTCGGATTTGAGATTCTGAAAGGGTTGATGTTTTGGGATATTTCAAATTTAGAGTGAGATGATGGTGGACTGAATTGTTTAGAGGAATGATTGTCAAAATCGTCCATCTTAAAGTTTTTTTTAAATCGAAAAACCATTTTTTGTTGTAAAAGGGCGGATAATCCCGAGGGATTACCCTATGTACCCCCTCGAACACGACATTTAATTAATGGTAAGTGTCGAGGCTCGAAAGATGGGGCAATGAATTTATGTCGAAAAATAGGATTCAGAGAGAAACACCATGAATGAGATGTTCTCGGTCGAACACTAATAACGTCTCTAACTCCCGGGTTTTAAAATGTTAAAAACCGAAAACATTGAAATCGAGTAGAAGGGAGTTAGACGATTCTAAAATCTCGGCTGCAACTAGGAAGGTCGTTACTTCCCTAGCACCCCGCCTTGTAAAAATCTAAGCTGCAATTAGGGGAGGTTTGTCACCCTAATGCCCCGCCTAAAGAGATCCAGACTGCGACAAGGGAGATTACGACCCCAGTGCCCCGCCTCGGATTTTTTTGGGAAGGGAGACAAGTGATTTCTAACCAGGAAGGAAACGTTTTGAAGGGGGTAGACATTTCTTGTTCCCCGAAAACGTCTTATTTGGATTTGAAAACTAAGTTAGAAAACTTTGAAAGTTGTTCGGAATTCTCGATGAAGAAACACTGATTTTGAGAAATGTTTTTAGGAGAAAACTTTCTGTATATGTGAGAAGAACTTTCTGCATTTGAGAAAAGTTTTCTGTGATGTGAGAAGAGTTTTCCCTTTAAAATTCCACAAAACGGTTTCTTTTGAAAACTTGATGAAGTTTGAATAAAATGATTGTTTGAAATTCGAGAAAGAAGATTTTTTTGGATTTTTGGAGTTCAAACGGGATTTACAAGATGGGTTTGAATTGGATTAATTGAATCTGGCCTTGGAATTGAATCAGTTTGGTCAAACTCGGATGGTCAAGGTCGGATGGTCAAAGCTTGGTCAAAGTCGGATGGTCAAAGCTTGGTCAAGGTCGGATGGTCAAAGTCAAGTGGTCAAAGCTTGGTCAAAGTTGGATGGTCAAAGCTTGGATGGTCAAAGCTTGGTCAAAGTCGGATGGTCAAAGCTTGGTCAACTCTTAGACTTTTGGGTTGATTTTTGAGACAAGGGCCAGATTCGAATTGGGCTTAGGCTTTGTTTGGGCTTTGGCCTCGAAATGGGCTTTATTAATTGTGGGCTGAAGTGGGTTTTGAATTGGGCCTCAGAGTGGCCTTTTGATTTGGGCTGAAGTAGGATTTGAATTGGGTCTTGGAATTGAATTGGGCCCATTCTGGGCTTTGTTGGAAATTGGGTTGAAATTTGGACCTTATCTAGAGTTGGGCCGAAAAAGGGCCTTGCTTGAAGTTGGGCCGAAATTGAGCCTTCTTTGGATTGGCTGAAGTGGCCCCTTTTTTATGTGGGCTTTATTTGGATTGGCTGAAGTGGCCCTTTTTTATGTGGGCTTTATTTGTGTTTGGGCTGAAAAAAAGTTGTTGGGCTGATTTGTGAGATATCAACAAGTGAGAGGAATTGATTTATTGGCTTGTTTATTAACTCTTGATTAGGGGTGTGTTGAAAGCAAAGAAGGATTCCACCCACATAAAACGAATGAGAGATCCGCTAGGCATGGGGTGGTTTCGCATCCTAAGCCCTCCTAAAATAGCCTTAAGGGCTTGTTTTTTTGAAGTTTTTGTTCTTATATATATATAAAGGTGGTTTGAATGTTTTCTGAAGTTATAGGAGATTATTGCCCCACGAAACGAATGAGAGACCCGTTAGGTGTGGGGCGATAATATATCCTAAACTTTTCTGTCAGCTTAAAAGGTCCTAAAGGGAATAACTAGGGCTTAAAACATCAATAAGCAATGAGCAAGGGGCAATCAAATACCAAAGGCGCTCGGATTATAGTAAAAGAGAAGCCAAAAGTAGAATTTCCAAACCCATCGAAGTCTGCTATGAAGCCCAAAGTCCATCAACAACGGTTGACTCTCAATATCCTAGCGCAGCCATGCCCAATCGGTTGTACCTCAATCCAAATGAGAAACCAAATAATAATGAGAGAGCCGAGCAATTAGCCCAATGAGCAATCATTAAATCAAACCGGGATCGCAAAGTTATGCCAGAGACACATGATGAGTCCAATTAAATCAAAGCCCAAATTGGTACGTTAGTCGACCCTGGTAACGGTAGGATCCAACACCAAACGCAGAAGAACCAAATGGGTCTCACGAAACCCATATCAGCCACGACCAGCAAGGTAATGGACTACCACGAGTAGTACGGTCAAGTGTAGATGAACCAACTACAAATTAATTAACAGGCCTAAGTGCATTCTCCTGAAACTTTAAATCAAAGTTAACCTCAACGATCGACGAGATTAAACAAATTGATATATGAACTGAAACGCCAGAAGAATCCCTCAAGACGGGATAAATTCCAAACAGGACCAAAACTTCCCTTGAAATCGAAACCGACTAAATGTATTTCTCAGGAATCCGATTCAGAGATGAAATGGGATTACTCGAACTCATATCGAACAACTTACGAGCGTCGATTAAAACCCCAGCATGAGTAAGAAGAAAAACCACAAATAACATAAATGGTCCAGTTATAACCGAGAACGAGGTATTATTGTTAAGAGTATAGCAATGACTTCAGCGGTTTCTCCCAGAGATTCACAGGAACAAAGAAATCGAAATATTACCATCAGTTAGGTCAATCCAGAAACCAATCCTTCAGGGGAAATGGCTCCGCTACCATATATTCAAACCGATGTTCACTCCAAGTGTGGTAAATCCACTATCCAAAAGCGGGCTGGTAGTGAGGCTGCTGTGACTAGGTTTCAGACCCAGTATGGACGAGAAATGTCGAGGAGCAGAAGGAACCCAATCGCGCGTGGTTGTCTGAGTTCCTAGTGAGGAACACTCTGTGATCTCAGTGTGAATCCTCTTCGGTTTTGAAGATTAGGGAGAAAAAGAAGATGACCGAAGAAATATTAGAAAAGGGTTAGGATTCTTCTCGGTTTAAGATATGGAAAATTGGAATTGATTTCGGTGAAGGGAGATGTAGAGCATCATTTTCTTTTGGTCTGATTTTGTTTTTAGAAGATGGAGGTTGATCGCGAGACCAGGATCGAAGAAGGAGGCCATGGAGAATGGAAGGAGTCTTCTGTTTATTTTTCTGCCCGAGAGAAATCGAGAGGATGGGTTGGCCGTCTATGGAATGTAGTACCTGAGCTGGGGATTTTTATCCGTCGAAGCTTCAATCGAAGAAGATGGAGAACTAGTGCGGTAGGCTCTGTGTTTTCTTCTCGATTTCAGAGGGAAGCAGGAAGAATCAGAGTGTGGCGATGGAGATAGGATTTCTAGGGTTTTCTTTGAATTTCAGAGGCGAAAAGGAGTCTCGGTGAAGATGTATCTAGATGAGCATTTGGACAAAATTTCCAGCGAGAAGGATGAAGGGTGCAGATGAATGTGGAGTGAGGGCTGAGTAATTTTCAGGTGTGGGTTTCTTTTAGAAGAAGAAGAACGTGAAGAAGAAGAGGAGTTCTGGCTTCGTGAGAATGGAGGCGCCGATTTGAAGAGAGAATAGAGGACAGAGCACGATGTCCCTTGCTCGCAAGTCGGTTTGCAAAAGAAGAAAATGAAGAGGATGAGAAGGGGAAATGGTAGACGTAGAAGAAGAAGAAGAAGAAGAAATATTGATGTAGAAGAAGATGTTGGCGGCCATTGTCGATTGAAGGAGAAAACCGATGGAGTTTTGGGTGTCGAAGTAGTCAGGGTCATCAGAGAATGAATGAGAGAATCCCCCTCGCTCTGGTGGCTACTGTGCCCCTTTATAGTGATATATTAGGGTTTTTGTAAAGAAGGGGTCATCTGGTTTTTTTTTTTGTGGGCACTAACTAGTAAGATCGGACCGGTCAAGACATGGGCCATGTTTGGACCCAACACAAAACGGAAATTAAAACAGGTTTTGCCCTGCCCGGGTTCGAACTCGGGACATCTAGACACTTCTTCCTACTCCTTAACCAACTGAGCTGCAACGAGATTTGGTATTGTAACTGCAACTAATAAAAATAAAAGCTTCACTGCGAGCTGAAACAAGATAAAACGCTCCAAGCTCCTTGCCAAGAATTGAACCCGAGACCAATTGGTTTTAAAACGGATGGAAGTAGGAAATTCATTTTCGAAGAATTGGGTTCTTTTGAAATGCTTTGAAAAGGGTTATAAAATGATGGTTTCATTTTAGCACGCCGCTAATATGTTTTGAAAAGGAAAGGCAACGACCCCTCTTATTATTTCGGAATTTGCATTATGGGGTGAGAATTTTTGGTGTCTACAGATGGCTCCCCTTGATTCAATTTTGCAAGCCCTTGCAGAATTGGATCAAGGTTGACGGGGCGCCAAAAATTCTCACTGCGGTTTATGATGTGTTCTTATAGGTGCGGGTGCACGAGGACTTATGACGAGCCTCAACTAAAACCTATTGATATCTAGCTATAGGACTTATGACGAGCCTATAATGCAATTGAAAGTACGAGGACTTATGACGAGCCTATGATACTAACAATTAGATTGCTGGGGGGCACGAGGACTTATGACGAGCCTCAACTAGACCTCTTGAATTAGCTATAGGACTTATGACGAGCCTATAATGCAATTGAAAGTACGAGGACTTATGACGAGCCTCAACTAGACCTCTTGACATCTAGCTATAGGACTTATGACGAGCCTATAATACTTTAATGGGGTACGTACTAGTAGAGTAATAGCTGCTAGCGGGTGGTGTGTGAAACGATCTTGCGTAGTAGCGTAATAGCTGCCTAGCGAAGGAAAAACGGCGGGACCGCACTAGTAGCGTAATAGCTGCCTAGTGGGTTATGAAATGAACGATCTCGCACTAGTAGCGTAATAGCTGCCTAGTGGAGGAAAATGTGGGACGTACTAGTAGCGTAATAGCTGCCTAGCAGACGGATGTTAAACAATCTCGCACTAGTAGCGTATAGCTTGCTAGTGGAGGAAAAGTGGTGGGACCGTACTAGTAGCGTAATAGCTGCCTAGCAGGCGGATATGAAACGATCTCGCACTAGTAGCGTATAGCTTGCCTAATGGAGGAAAATGTGGGACCGTACTAGTAGCGTAATAGCTGCCTAGCAGGCGGATATGAAACGATTTCGCACTAGTAGCGTAATAGCTTGCCTAGTGGAGGAAAATGTGGGGACCGTACTAGTAGCGTAATAGCTGCCTAGCAGGCGGATATGAAACGATCTCGCACTAGTAGCGTAATAGCTTGCCTAGTGGAGGAAAAGTGGTGGGACCGTACTAGTAGCGTAATAGCTGCCAGCAGGCGGATGTGAAACAATCTCGCATAGTAGCGTAATAGCTTGCTTAGTGGAGGAAAAGTGGTGGGACCGTACTAGTAGCGTAATAGCTGCCTAGCAGGCGGATATGAAATGATTTCGCACTAGTAGCGTAATAGCTTGCCTAGTGGAGAAAATGTGGGACCGTACTAGTAGCGTAATAGCTGCCTAGCAGGTTGTGAGTATTTGATTGTGAACGAACTTTGTGGGTACATGCAAATGATCTGCGATGTAAAATGTTCAAGAATAAATGTATTAATTGAATAAACTCCCTGTTTGTGGATGTAGATTTCTGTGTGAGCAGACGGCTCCAGAGTTGTTTCAAATTTTGAGATGACTTTGGCATGTGGTGATGGCTCCGGTATGAACTGATGGCTCCAGATTACGTTGATGGCCCTGGTGCGGTCGGGTGGCTCCAGTGTGGTCGGAGGGATCCGACATGATTCATGACCCCATTATGAGCAACGGCTCTGGGGTGGTTGGTGGGTTTCGATTTGAATTGAGATTTTGAGTCGAATGGTGGGTTGATGTGATTGGTGGACTGTGTCGTGTTGACGTATTTGATGTGGTAGATAAATTCTTGGTCATGTATGGATGGTTTCGGCCCGGTCATGACTTTAGGGTTCTCTCATGATGGCTCCAGGATAGCTCGGGATGGCTCCGGAAAGGGCTACAAGATGGCTCAATTTGGTGATAGCGAGGAAGAAAGGGGCATTTTCCTTTAAGGTGGTCGCACCCTAGGGGCTGCCTACGTACTCAATTCCGTATTGAGATCAGACCAACGTAGTTCGAAACTTGTGAGCAATGTCTTGGTGACGAAATGACTCGGACAGGGATTTGAGGTGGCTCCCGAAATGGCTCCAGTTTGGTTCTGGATATGGTGTTGATGAGGCTCGAGCATGACGTTGGAAGGCTCCGGGATTGTCTTTGTACGGCTTTGGATGACTTTAGTTTGGTTTGATGTAGCTCAACGATAGCAATGGATGGCTCCATAATGGTTGGATGTTGCTCGAAGATAGCCTGGGATGGCTCCAGCTTGACTTCCTTTAATAGGAAGTTACGCTTCGATAGCGGCAACTGAAGTTAATTTCCACGAGATAGGTAGTTCTTCCAGTCGGATGTTGAAAATGAAATGGTTATGATGCATGCAAATACTAAATGCTAGAAGATATGCAAAATGCATGTGCAGTTTTTTTTTGAGAGAATGTACGGTTCTATCTCTAATAATATGAGGCTTACGAATACAAGACATCTTCGGTTCGATCTTAAGTGATTGTTGAGCTCGAATGTGTGAATCACTTTACTCTCACGGAGGGATGCGGGTTAATCTCTCGTGAGTATGGCCGTGTGTGCTAATGTCGTGATGATACTCTTGATGCTCAGAGCAGTATTTTCCTGAGAATTTCTTTTTGAGGTTATAGACTTTCCGATCCTTACAAAGTCCTCACCTGCAATAGGGTACGCTGTTTATGATTTTGGTGCTTGAATAAAAGATCGCTCGCACTCAGAAGACCTTGTGCAGTAAGATCACACTCATTCGCTCATAGTCCTGTGTTATGAGGTGGGACATATGATAACAAGCACGAAGCTTATGATTCATGTTTCAGATCCGATACTTTCGTTAACGCTCATCGACTTATGAGTCAGAGGTCTTTATTGGGTTGTAATGGGGCTGAGGGGTATGATGTATGTTGCATAGGACTGGAGGATTGTTTAGGAATTGTGGAGCTTTTGTGCAATAGAGGACATGTTTCTCCTTTGCATGGGTGAATGATTAGACGGGTTTCGAAACCCCTTATCGGTTTCTTCGTGACATCATTGGTCCTTTTGGTTTGGATTTCTCCTTCTTGCCTCTTCTGGCGTACAATTTAAACTTTCTTTCTTTTCTTTTGTGAAATTACATTTGGCTCTTCGATTTCTCAAACGTTCTTTGCTTTGTATTTGGCTTTCAGCTTTGGAGTTGCATTGACTCATCGATCTTCTTGAACACTTTGTGGTGTTTTTGGTGTTTGGTTTGGAGTTGCATTGACTTACTGATTTCTTCAAACAATTTATTTGTTTTTTTTTTGTGAAGATGGTGGGGGGGGTCATGGCTCCGGCTCCTTCTAGATCCTCTATTGCATGGGTAAGTGTGTATATGTGGGGTGGCATATTGTGGAGTTTTTTTTTTGAAGAAAAGAGTTTTTCATGAAAGGCTCAGCGGGGCTCACTAAGAGATGATGTAAAGGGTAGTCAAGGCTTTTTGGTTTTGTGAAGATTTTATTCCTAAGTGCCTCGTCATTCTCATTAGTCAATGATTGTTCTACTATTCTTGATCTTTGCATGAATCACAGTTCGTATCCTGTTTATCGACATTGATCTCGCTATGAATTGTGCCTCTCCATGTGCTGAAGGAATACACAAGTCGCTCATGGTTTTACCTCTATGGACTCGCTCTATCTGCCCTCATCGCTCGGTGGATTGTCCAATATCCTCATTCAGAATTCAAGGGAAAATACGCTCTTCGCACACTACTCACTTGGTCTGTGGTGCTGATTTTAATTAGACCCTTGTGTTCATTGATGGGTAAAGAGTTAAGTGGTTCACACTCTCTATTCAAACAATCAATCAAGATTTTTGCCAAAGACGTTGTTTTGATACGGGAGTATGCAAATGCAACTATCCACCATGCAATATATTGTGGTAATATGGGATTACTACATATAGTATGCATGAAATGCTGAAGATGGTGAATGGAAATGGTTGATTGAATGTTTTTTTTTGGTTTGTTTTGTTTTTGGATGCAATGCATGAATGGTAAGGTTATGACTAGTCTCGCTTGAGTCGTATTCAGCCCATGGTTCATGAAGCTCATCCCACTACTGCTGGTTTTGAAGATGGTCTAGCTGTTGGGGTCGCTGTCGGGGTAGTGATTCTCAAGTGAGGTTGGGTTAGTGATTGGCTCCTGGATTTTGGTACTTTTAGGGAGTGACCACTCCCGCATGGTGACCTTACGATATGGAAAGGACTGCTTCTTTTCATCTTGGGCACTGATGCACATGGCAGAGGCTCAAACTCCCCGGTGTTTTCTACTATCCCTTTGAAGATCAGACTTTGGATATTGAGGTGTTGGGATGAAAGCTGATATGTGATGAGGTGAGGATGGAACACGTGATAGTGCAATATTTTTTGTGGTAGACAGGACTCGTACATGACAGATGTTTTTGAATGGACTAAAGGTGCTTGTGACTTTTTTTGACATGAATGCAATGCATGTGTTTTGCTTTGTGCTCAGTTGCATTTGTTGTGTGTGTGTTTATTTAGGGGATGCCTCCTGTAGACCGTGAATTTTCACCCCATAAAGCAAAGTTGATGAATGATGTATAAATGTGAGGGGTCGCCCCTTATTCGTTCTTTTTACTATACGTGCATGCCAAAAGAAACCAAGTTTTAGAAAACAATTTTGAAAACGCGTGCTTTCAAAGTGGTGGGTTTTCTCAATATAAACTTTGATGCTCGGTCATTCGCAAATAAAATAGGGAGTAGGGAACCCTATACACATTGATCTACATAAATTCAAAGGGGATGTATAAACCTATACACCTAATCTATTCAGAAATGGACAAGAGTGAAAAGAAACATCGGGGAAAATCCTATACATCATCAATCCTAAAAAGTCATTAAAAGGGGGAATTTTGAACTAAATTCTTCTGAACTTCTTTGGTCCGTCTTCGGGCTTCTGACTGACTGCTCGCGCTCGGACTCCTGATTGGCCGTTCGCTCGTCTTCGGGCATTTGACTGGTTGCTCCCTCGAGTTCAGGTTGTTGCAACGAAGCAGTATTGTGATCAAACAAAACGGGTTGGTGTTCTTCTGATTTTCAACAGTTTGAACACGAATAGTCGTTGCTGATCTTCATGCCGCTTGACTCGGGTTGGTACACCTCTGGTTTTGTATTTGAATTGCTGGTGTTGGTCTTCATGCCGCTTGACTCGCTCCACGGGTTGGTGCACCTCTGGCCTTCAGCTCGATCCGCGTAGTTGATCTTCATGCTGCTTCACTTGCTCCGACTAGAGGAATGGGGGATGTTTTGAGAAAGGAAAGATGAATGATCGAACACAAAATTTTATGTGAAAATCCACCACTTTTGTGAAAACACGAAATGACTAGTACGCTCCACGGTAATGACCGCTGCTCTTGAAGGTGGGCAGAACTTCAAAAATAGCGGGTCACGACATGGGGACTAAATCATTTATTTTGAAATACATTTGTGAAAATCCACTTTGAAAACTGCTTTCAAAAACCATTAAGAAATAATGTTGGTGGAATGTTGTTGTTGAAATTCGTTTGTCGAAAGTAGGTTTTTCGAAATCTATTTCTGAAAATCGTTTTGGAAATAACAAGGTTTTAAAGGATGAAGTGACGGGTTTTAAAACCCTAAATGTTTGGGAGCAAAACTAAGGTGAGACTTTAAATTGAACGAGCTTGTAAAACCTCTTTAAAAGATATGTGAAAGAGAATTCCGAACGTTCTAAAACAGACTGGTTTGAAAAAGTGGTTTGCACACATGTATAGCATAAAGTAAATCGTGGCTATATTTGATGTGGAGCTGTAAGTGTTAATGTTGGGATAATCACTTTCCAGGTCAATTATGATTCCGTTTCACCGGGGGAACCATCGTCCCTTCACTGTTCAACTCTCGGGTTTTTCTCTGTTATGCCTTTGCGGGGCACGTTATCAAGAAAGTCCGGAGTGCTTAAGTTCGAAAGGTCAGGACACCCGAGATGATAAGGAAACATACGCTACGGCCAGTGATGATCCGACAACACCCCACTTTTCGGGAAACTTGGGGAAGTATTGCATGGGAACGGGTCTCTCGTCATCTGCACGGTCAGGTGTGTCTAAAGTCCAAATTATTCACTACTACGTTGTGCCATGTATGGGTATCCAGTAAATACGGGATCCTCTATGGACGTGTAGCGCGACATCAGGCTTTAGAGACACCCGTGGTGCAGAGGACACCTGGAGAACAGAGCCCATGCAATCTTCAGGGTAAGACAAAAGGGTGGTCAGACAGACGGCATACAAGGGGTGATTACCCATAAAACCGGTCTTAGACACCGGATCAGGCAGCTGGACACTGAAGGCTCATGGCTCGCTATATGCTGGCTTAGACTCAGATAATGGAGGATATTTTTGGATCATGAGCTTCATGGCGTTAGTCGGAGACCATACCGCCTCGTGGGTTTGTTCACTGAGAGAGTGACCCAGCTCATGGGGAATCAACCGTGGACCGGTTGGGGATCCCGTGACATCGTGGAAAAAATGGGTGACACAGAGGAATGCATGTCCTGAGCTACCCATCCCATGCACCCCACAATCATATAACATGTAAATAAGGCAGAGAAGCTCGCACCAACCTATTTACTAAGTGTTTTCTCTTGAGATTAGTGATTCCAAATTGGTTGTTCAATAACCTAAAGGGAAGTTAGCTTCATTCAATCCTAAGTGTCTCTTTCTAATCGTGAGCTAACTATTAACCCAATTGTTGTAATGTTTGTTGAGGATCTAACAAATCCTATCTGTCCTCATCAGATACACACTCAAAGTGTGGAATAGAATAATCCTAAAGGCTTGAATGAATCTCTTGAAGGTTTCGAAAGAAGTGAGGAAATCCTGACAATTTTGAATGGAGTTCAGTCTTCCTTGAGTTTGAGAAAAACTTACTCAAGTTTTCCCCAGCAGAGTCGCCATTCTGTGGAGGGTGATTTTTCGGTATGAGGGGGGTCTATCTAAATATGGTCTGACTAAAAAGCCTAGATCCTAGAAACTGCCATTCTGTGGGGGGTGAAAACCCGTCATTCTGGCATCCCTCAAATACCTACTAAATCGTCCGTCTTTCCCGAAAGCATAAGTGGAGTGTAAGTGAACACTACCCGCTCTCGATGGGCCCCACGCGGACTTATGCCTCTATAAGGCGGAATTGACTAGAGTCGCCACCTAGTTTGACCTAATGAACTAGGAAGGAAAGGAACAGGGTTCTAAGAACCGTTAATTGACTCTGATGATTTGTTGCCTATGGATAGGACTTATCTGATCATTAGAGATTCTGTGTGGGTTCGCACTGGGTTACACCCCTTAGAAGTGGCAACGACCACGACTTCGGATTGGTGCCCGAGGAAACCTCGGTCTCCAATTGTCGGGATTGCCTTCTTTCAAAACCTTATCTAAAGAGATTCATGTAAAAGCCAAGGATAAGATTGATTGGGAGAGTAGAAACAAGTGGATGAGGCGAGCTTTTCTGCCAAGCTAGCGCCAAATGAAAGGGTTGTGAATTCGGATGAGTATAGAATGAAGATCTGAGAAAAGTCTGAGGTTGAGTGAATGAACTAGACTTAGAGTCTGATAGTTTGAAGTTTGTGGGAGTCGACGAAGGTTGGGCGTTTCGAAAGATATGAGAGCCACTTTAGAAGGGGAAGGGGTTTTTTGTTTGGAATGGGGTCGTACCCTATGTGGGCTGCCTACGTACTCAACTCCATGTTGAGATCAGACCTTACGTAGTTCAGGGTTTTGGGGTTTTGGAAGTTTTGAAGGGTTTGGAGTTTTGGGTGTGAGAGATTAGTCTGTGAGATGCTCGGGTCTATGAGACGGTTGGGATGGGATGGGATGTCAAGGCCTGAGAGACGCTCGAGTCCGTGAGACGCTTGAATCTTAAAATGGTGGAGAAATTGAGATGTTCGAGTCTGTGAGGCGCTCGGGCCTGTGAGACGTTAGAAGTTAGAGAGGAGTTGGGATTAGGGAGACGATTCGAGTTTGAGGCAATTTGGAGTTTGAATGGTGATTGAGTATGAAGTGTTTTGAAGATGATTTGAGTATGTGTGAGGCAATTGAAGTCTAAGTAGAGATCCAGGGTTTTTCAGATTTGAGATTCTGAAAGGGTTGATGTTTTGGGATATTTCAAATTTAGAGTGAGATGATGGTGGACTGAAGGTTTAGAGGAATGATTGTCAAAATCGTCCATCTTAAAGTTTTTTTAAATCGAAAAACCATTTTTTGTTGTAAAAGGGCGGATAATCCCGAGGGATTACCCTATGTACCCCCTCGAACACGACATTTAATTAATGGTAAGGTCGAGGCTCGAAAGATGGGGCAATGAATTTATGTCGAAAAATAGGTTCAGAGAGAAACACCATGAATGAGATGTTCTCGGTCG
Source organism: Limonium bicolor (assembly GCA_023374045.1). Lineage (NCBI taxonomy): Eukaryota > Viridiplantae > Streptophyta > Magnoliopsida > Caryophyllales > Plumbaginaceae > Limonium > Limonium bicolor. The sequence continues at coordinate 34,378 of JAIOTZ010000552.1, forward strand.
AACACTAATAACGTCTCTAACTCCCGGGTTTAAAATGTTAAAAACCGAAAACATTGAAATCGAGTAGAGGGAGTTAGACGATTCTAAATCTCGGCTGCAACTAGGAAGGTCATTACTTCCCTAGCACCCCGCCTTGTAAAAATCTAAGCTGCAATTAGGGGAGGTTTGTCACCCTAATGCCCCGCCTAAAGAGATCCAGACTGCGACAAGGGAGATTACGACCCAGTGCCCGCCTCGGATTTTTTGGGAAGGGAGACAAGTGATGTCTAACCAGGAAGGAAACCCCAAGTGCCCCGCCTTAAGGGCTTGTTTTTTTTGAAGTTTTTGTTCTTATATATAATAAAGGTGGTTTGAATGTTTTCTGAAGTTATAGGAGATTATTGCCCCACGAAACGAATGAGAGACCCGTAGGTGTGGGGCGATAATATATCTAAACTTTTCTGTCAGCTTTAAAAGGTCCTAAAGGGAATAACTAGGGCTTAAAACATCAATAAGCAATGAGCAAGGGGCAATCAAAATACCAAAGGCGCTCGGATTATAGTAAAAGAGAAGCCAAAAGTAGAATTTCCAAAACCCATCGAAGTTGATATGAAGCCCAAAGTCCATCAACAACGGTGACTCTCAATTACTAGCGCAGCCATGCCCAATCGGTTGTACCTCAATCCAAATGAGAAACCAAATAATAATGAGAGAGCCGAGCAATTAGCCCAATGAGCAATCATTAAATCAAACCGGGATCGCAAAGTTATGCCAGAGACACATGATGAGTCCAATTAAATCAAAGCCCAAATTGGTACGTTAGTCGACCCTGGTAACGGTAGGATCCAACACCAAACGCAGAAGAACCAAATGGGTCTCACGAACCATATCAGCCCGCCAGCAAGGTAATGGACTAGCCACGAGTAGTACGGTCAAGTGTAGAGAACCACACAAATTATAACAGGCCTAAGTGCATTCTCCTGAAACTTTAAATCAAACGTTAACCTCAACGATCGACGAGATTAAAACAAATTGATATATGAACGAAACGCCAGAAGAATCCCTCAAGACGGGATAAATTCCAACACAGGACCAAAACTTCCCTTGAAATCGAAACCGACTAAATGTATTTCTCAGGAATCCGATTCAGAGATGAAATGGGATTACTCGAACTCATATCGAACAACTTACGAGCGTCGATTAAAACCCCAGCATGAGTAAGAAGAAAAACCACAAATAACATAAATGGTCCAGTTATAACCGAGAACGAGGTATTATTGTTAAGAGTATAGCAATGACTTCAGCGGTTTCTCCCAGAGATTCACAGGAACAAAGAAATCGAAATATTACCATCAGTTAGGTCAATCCAGAAACCAATCCTTCAGGGGAAAATGGCTCCGCTACCATATATTCAAACCGATGTTCACTCCAAGTGTGGTAAATCCACTATCCAAAAGCAGGCTGGTAGTGAGGCTGCTGTGACTAGGTTTCAGACCCAGTATGGACGAGAAATGTCGAGGAGCAGAAGGAACCCCAATCGCGCGTGGTTGTCTGAGTTCCGAGTGAGGAACACTCTGTGATCTCAGTGTGGAATCCTCTTCGGTTTTGAAGATTAGGGAGAAGAAAGAAGATGTCCGAAGAAATATTAGAAAAGGGTTAGGATTCTTCTCGGTTTAAGATATGGAAAATTGGAATTGATTTCGGTGAAGGGAGATGTAGAGCATCGTTTTCTTTTGGTCTGATTTTTGTTTTTAGAAGATGGAGGTTGATCGCGAGACCAGGATCGAAGAAGGAGGCCATGGAGAATGGAAGGAGTCTTCTGTTTATTTTTCTTGCCCGAGAGAAATCGAGAGATGGGTCTGGCCGTCTGGGGAATGTAGTACCTGAGCTGGGATTTTTATCCGTCGAAGCTTCAATCGAGAAGAAGATGGAGAACTAGTGCGGTAGGCTCTGTGCTTTCTTCTCGATTTCAGAGGGAAGCAGGAAGAATCAGAGGGTGGCGATGGAGATAGGATTTCTAGGGTTTTCTTTGAATTTTCAGAGGCAAAAAGGAGTCTCGGTGAAGATGTATCTAGATGAGCATTTGGACAAAATTTCCAGCGAGAAGGATGAAGGGTGCAGATGAATGTGGAGTGAGGGCTGAGTAATTTTCAGTGTGGGTTTCTTTTAGAAAGAAGAACGTGAAGAAGAAGAGGAGTTCTGGCTTCGTGAGAATGGAGGCGCCGATTTGAAGAGAGAATGGAGGACAGAGCACGATGTCCCTTGCTCGCAAGTCGGTTTGCAAAATTACCGAAGAAAATGAAGAGGATGAGAAGGGGAAATGGTAGACGTAGAAGAAGAAGAAGAAGAAATATTGATGTAGAAGAAGATGTTGGCGGCCATTGTCGATTGAAGGAGAAAACCGATGGAGTTTTTGGGAGTCGAATGAAGTCAGGGTTCATCAGAGAATGAAAGAGAGAATCCCCCTCGCTCTGGTGGCTACTGTGCCCCTTTATAGTGATATATTAGGGTTTTTGTAAAGAAGGGGTCATCTGGTTTTTTTTTTTGTGGGCTAACTAACTAGTAAGATCGGACCGGTCAAGACATGGGCCATGTTTGGACCCAACACAAAATGGAAATTAAAGCAGGTTTTTGCCCCTGCCCGGGTTCGAACTCGGGACATCTAGACACTTCTTCCTACTCCTTAACCAACTGAGCTGCAACGAGATTTGGTATTGTAACTGCAACTAATAAAAATAAAAGCTTCACTGCGAGCTGAAACAAGATAAAACGCTCCAAGCTCCTTGCCAAGAATTGAACCCGAGACCAATTGGTTTTAAAACGGATGGAAGTAGGAAATTCATTTTCGAAGAATTGGGTTCTTTTGAAATGCTTTGAAAAGGGTTATAAAATGATGGTTTCATTTTAGCACGCACGCTAATATGTTTTGAAAAGGAAAGGCAACGACCCCTCTTATTATTTCGGAATTTGCGTTATGGGGTGAGAATTTTTGGTGTCTACACCGGCCAGTAGATCAAATGAACATTCCTTTCTCGTGTAAGTTATTTTAAAAGAACCAATCAAGCGTTATCACAGACCGAGTCAATGCAGTGGTTGACATTTCCTTAGTGAGGGAGAAAGAAAAGAACAACTATAAATTAATGCATATTGAAATCGAAATGCCTTGAACAGCCAGCTTACATTTCAATAAATAGTTTCCAATATTCAACCTCATCAAGAAGTATATGTTCCAGTTAGTGCAACCATCTTCATAAACTTCTCAACAAAATGGAGCTGAAGTTTCATGTTTGCACACCCATATTCTTGTTCATCTTGTTTGCTGCCATATAAAACAAGCACATCATCGGACCAACATTTCTGGACATACTGTGATAACGACAGCGGTAACTACACGGAGCACGGTTATTATCGGTCGTATCTGAATCACCTGCTGATCAATATGACCACCCATGCGGTTGATGCGAGTTACTTAAGCTCTGATTATGGTGTAAGCCCTTCCAAAGTATATGGCCGTTTCTATTGTAGGGCGGACATCAACCGTGAATACTGCAACGAATGTGTCCAGGTTGCAGCAAAAAGGATAGTACAGGACTGTCCAACTCAGATGGTAGCTGCTATTATCTACCTCGAATGCACTTTGCAATACTCAGATAAGTCCATAGACTATAGAGAGCTAAAGGAGCTACGGGTCTATGGTTATGATTGGTCACGGAACTTTACGAACCCAGATCAGACTGCTAAAATTGTAAAGGCAACTTTTGATAGCATCATCCGCCACGCTGCCTATGGCAATACTTCTCCACAGTATTTCGCAACAAATGAAACAGAGCTTCCGTCTGATGATACACTATACAGCCTAGTTCATTGTGTACCTGATCTTACGGTAGCTGATTGCTCCAGATGTTTGCATGTAGCGCTTTCAGCGCTTCAAGGTTACTGTCAACTCGTGAGCACGTGGGGTATGATTTTCAGAGAAAGCTGCCAGATTAGATATGATGTTGCACCTTTCTACAGTCTTTCAGTTTCACCACCTCCATCCAGTACTCCAACTTCAAACTTCAACCCACCACCATATTAGACTGAGATATTGTTATTAGGCTGAGACATTGTTTGGGCCCATTACTAGTAGAATAAAGCCCAATCTATTACTTAGTCCATTTACTCAGTCTAGTTACTGTTCTAGAATACTCTTATAGTGCCTATATATACTACTCTTGTAATCGGTACTATTACGATCAATATAATACAATCTGAGGTATATTCATAGTTACAAATGTTTACATGGTATCAGAGCTACAATGGGAGCTCTTTGTTTCAGATCTAGATCTAGATCAGAAATCCTCATTTAAATCTCCCGCCCTCGATCCCATTCCTCTTTCATTCTATCTTCATCTCTAAACAATGGCCTCTGATGATCTCTTGTCTGGATCCGTTGGAGAAACACCAAAATCCGATGGCAAAACACCATCTCCCACTCCTGCTTCATCACCTACGGTTACCACAACACCACAAAGCAATCAGTCTCTAATGTCAGCAGCAGCAAATTTAGTAAAATTAACTCAAACAAATTTCAGAATCTGGAAAGGTATGCTGATGCCTTTCCTAAGAGGCAATGACTTGCACAAGTATGTGGATTCAAGCTATCCTTGTCCAGCTCAAGTGCTAGACAATCAGATCAATCCAAACTATCTCCGATGGATTCAACAGGATCAGTTGGTGCTCTCTATCCTTCTGATCTCTCTCACAGAGGAGATCGCCAGTCAGGTAATTGATCTTCCCACCTCTGCTGATGTATGGACTGAGTTACATACCTCTTTCTGCAGTCAAACTGCTGCACATTTAGGACAACTACATCTTTAGATCTCTAGTCTCTCTAAGAAATCTGATGAAGATGTCACTGCTTATTATAATCGAGCAAGGAATTTGGCATCATCTCTTGCTGTTACTGGTCATAAAGTTAGTGACAGAGAGTTTCAATCATATATCCTACGTGGATTACCTAAGGATTATGAGGCTGTGGTTACCAATATCCTAACTAGAACTGAGATCTGTACACCACAACAGATCTACAACTTTCTGCTCATCTATGAGGATATTCTGGCACAATCACAGAAATCTGTCACTGAAAGTGTTTGTCTAAATGTCACTGAGACAAACTATTCAGGAGGAAATAATAACAGAGGCAGGGGAGGCAAAGGCCGTGGATCTGGTAGAGGAGGCCGTGGAAAAGGAAGCTATAAAGGAGGTCGTGGCACTTATTTCAATGGTGCACCTGATAACAGACCTACTTGTCAAATATGCCAGAAAAAGGGGCATGTGGCTGGTGTTTGCTATCACAGATTTAATCAGACTTATCAGCCTGCTCCCCCCCTTCTTTCTCTGCTAATGCCACTGGTCATACTCATGGCAACTATTATCAGAATGACTGGCTTCCAGATACTGCAGCTACACACCACTTCACTGGTGATTTAGCTAGACTTAACCTTGGATCATCTGAGTATTCAGGTCATGACACTATCTCCCTAGGAGATGGCTCAGGTTTACCGATTTCTCACCAAGGTTCTGGATCTATCTCTCACTCTTCTGGTAATCTACTACTGCATCAGATCCATCACTCTCCATATTTAAACAAACACTTAATATCTGTGCGTCAGTTATGCCATGGTAATAATGTGTTTGTTGAATTTTATGCCAATGGCTTTGCTGTGAAGGATCTTACATCCAGGAAAACACTTCTACAAGGTCCAGTTAAGGAAGGGGTTTATGCTCTACCTCAGAAGCTCAGTCCTCAAGTTTCTGCTACCAGTTTGCTACCTGGAACCAAGGCATCCTCCACTGTTTGGCATAAGAGACTCGGTCATCCATCTTCTTTTATTACAAATAAAGTCCTGTGTGACTACCATTTACCCTCCACAAACCCCAAATTTTCTGAATTTTGTGACAACTATTGTGAAGGGAAACTACATGCCCAACCCCATTATAGTAGTCCTACTATTTCAACATCTGTTTTTGATCTGTTATACATGGATGTTTGGGGACCAGCATATATTACATCAATGGATGGATTCAGATTTTTCCTACTAATTGTTGATGATTGCTCCAAGTATATGTGGATCTATCCTATGACTAATAAATCAGATGTCAAGCTTATTTTTGAAACCTTTCTGAAGTTGGTTGAAACTCAGTTCCAAACTTGTGTCAAAAGTATACAAACTGATGGAGGAGGAGAATTTATTGGATTATCTGATTTGGTGAGGTCAAAAGGTATTCATCACAGGTTTTCCTGTCCCTATTCCCATCAACAGAATGGGGCAGTTGAAGTCAGGAACAGATTTATCATGGACAAAGCTCTTACTCTTCTCTCACACTCAGGCTTACCCTTTAAGTTATGGAGTTATACAGTGAAAACAGCAGTTTATCTATCAAACAGAACTCCAACCAGAATATTAAAACTCAAAACGCCCTATGAGTGTCTCTTTTCCAAACCACCTGATTATTTGTTCTTAAGGGTTTTTGGCTGCACTTGTTGGCCTAACCTCAGGCCTCACCAATCTCATAAGCTAGCCTACAGATCCCAGAAGTGTGTTTTCTTGGGATACTCTGCTACACATCAGGGATATTTATGTTACTGCCTTGCTACTTAGAAACTCTACATCAACAGGGATGTGCTTTTCAATGAAGACCAATTTCCCTTTCTAAAGCCCATACTCACTACACCAAATGTCCCACCAAAATCTACTTCTACCCCCAGTCTTGTCTCTGTCATCATCCCTAGCCCTACTTTATCACCATCTATCTCTGCTCCTCTCTTGCCTACTCCCTCAAGGCCTTTATCAGTCTCTACCTCACCATCACCTACTCTTCCATCTCCTGTAACCATTTCTCCCTCATCATCTTCCTCAAACACACCTCCAGCACATCCCATGATTACTAGGGCACGTGCAAATGTTCACAAGCCTCTGGTTCGTACAGATGGTACTGTCCCATGGTGTAACACCACTGCCCTAGTTCCAGAAGAACCTAGCTTTACAGAAGCACAAAAGTATGCAGAATGGAAAGAGGCTATTCAGAAAGAGTATCAGGCTTTACTCAATACAAACACTTGGGTTCTGGTTCCTCCTACACCAAACATGAATGTTTTAGGAGTGAAATGGATTCTTAAAACGAAAAAGAATTCAGATGGGTCAATTGAAAGAAGAAAAGCCAGGGGTAGCCCAGGGGTTTAAACAAACAGAAGACTTGATTACTTGACACTATCGTCATGTTGTTAAGATAACAACAATCAGAACAGTTATTCCATGCTGTTGCTTCTAAGTGGCCTATTCGCACCTGGATATTAGAATGCTTTCCTAAATGGAGAGTTGGAGGAGGCTGTTTTGTTAAACAGCCCCCTGGTTTTAAGAGCAAACTTTATCCTAATCATGTGTGCCAACTCAAGAAAGCACTCCATGGTTTGAAACAGTCGCCAAGAGCTTGGTACTCTACCTTGAGTTCCTACTTACTAAAATTGGTTTTCGCAAGTCTACTACAGACAGCTCTCTGTTTATCTTTTCTCAAGGGAAAGACACTGTTTATATGCTGATCTATGTGGATGATATACTCCTAACTGCTTCTTCTATGAGACTTCTGTCTAAATTAAAGGAGCAGCTCCAGTTACGGTTTCCAGTCAAAGATCTAGGAGATATTTCCTATTTTCTAGGTATTTCTGTCTACAGAAGCCCTAAGGGAATTCTTCTCACACAGGAGAAGTATATCACTGATCTCTTGGCTAAAGCAAACATGCTCTCATCTAAACCTAGCTCTACACCAATCACACCTACGGTTTCTCTGGATCACTCAGATTCGCCTCTATTTGAGGACATTACACACTACAGAAGTATTGTCGGGTCTTTACAATATCTTGCTATAACCCGACCTGATATACATTTTGCAGTCAATAGAGTCTGTCAGTATATGCATCGTCCTCAACAAATACATTGGACTGCGGTGAAGAGAATTTTGAGATACCTGAATAATTTCCGCAAGCTTGGTGTTTTCTACCCAGTAGCTCCTCTTGACTCCCTCACCATCTTTGCTGACCCAGACTGGGCTGGTTCGTCAGTCGATCGTCGCTCTACATCTGGGTTTTGTATCTTCCTTGGCCCGCACATGGTGTCCTGGAGTTCAAAAAAACAGAAGACGGTTGCAAAATCAACTACTGAGGCTGAATACAAAGCGCTATCTACTGCTACAGCCGAAGCCTCATGGATTTTACAACTATTGAAGGAATTAGGGCACCGAATTGAAAAAGCCCCAATCTTGTTCTGTGATAACCTCAGTGCGACATACCTCACTAAAAATCCAGTCTTTCACTTTGTTCGTGAGCGAGTTGCTGGTGGAGCTCTCCGTGTTGAGCATATCCCTCGGAGACCAACTCGCCGACGTCTTGACCAAGCCACTCTCGCCCTCTGTGTTTCTGCGGGTGTGCTCCAAACTCCCGTTGCACAGCAGCTTGGATCGCGGGAGGATATTAGACTGAGATATTGTTATTAGGCTGAGACATTGTTTGGGCCCATTACTAGTAGAATAAAGCCCAATCTATTACTTAGTCCATTTACTCGTCTAGTTACTGTTCTAATACTCTTATAGTGCTATCTATATACTACTCTTGTAATCGGTACTATTACGATCAATATAATACAATCTGAGGTATATTCATAGTTACAAATGTTTACACACCACCACCACCGCCAGCTCTATCCGTTCCAACTACACAACAACATAGCCCACCTCCGCCATCTACTACAGGCCCAGGTAGACAGATCATAGTCCTCTTGTATTGCTTTCAGTTATTATTAATGTCCTGTCAGTATTAAACTCTATGCTATATTTGTCAGGAAAAAGTGCAGTTACTATGTCACAAGAATCGCTCTTCCTGCTGCTCTGGGGGTCGTTGCTTCTTCTCGGGTTGGAGTGCTCATATTTTTTGTGTAGGAAACGACGAGGACATACTTCTCCAGCTCTGAAACCAGATAATGCTCCTAGAGGTCAGATCGATGCTCTTAATTTTTTATGACACCGATATTTAAAATGCAATTCCTTCTCTTACTCATGATACTAATGTGAAAAACGATCGACATAAAAGATTGAGAGATAGAGAAAGACTGATTGTATTGATCGTGTGTGTTTTACAGTATGGGTGTGTACTTATATATAGTACAGTCAGTTACAGATATTAGCAAGATATTTTGTAATACAGCTGTACAGTAGCCTAGAATGTTCTGTATAACTGGACCGATAATATTGGGCCTATCTCATGGGCTTGTATCCCCCCCCGAGACCAAGCTAGTGGCAGCAAGAGGTAGTTGGGCTCGATTCTGAGAAAATTTTGAGCCGGCGAGAGGCTTTGTCAAAAAATCCGCCAGTTGACCTCGGGTGGGAAGGAAGACGCACCTCCAAGCTTCGATTTTTCACCTTTTCTCCTCAAAGAAGTAGTCGATGCTATATGTTTTTGCTCGACTGTGCATGACGGGGTTGGAAGCCAAGTATGTAGCCTCCAATGTTGTCACAGTGGACAACCGGTGGCCGTGGAAGAAAAAACCTAACTCCGACAACACTTGCTGAATCCATAGTGTTTCTGATGTCGCTGAAGCTAATGCCTAAACTCGGCTTCGGTGGATGACTTTGCAAACGTTGGCTGCTTTTTTCGAGCTCCAGGAGACGAGAGACGAGCCGAGGAAGATGCAGACCGGTAGTTTGATCGGCGGTCAGAGAACGATCCCGCCCAGTCGGCATCGGCGAATACATGAAGACTGTTGGGATTTTGCAACCGGAAAATGAAGACCAAGGTGCAAGGTAGATTTCAGTACCTTAAAACTCTTTTCACTGCATTCCAGTGTGTTTCTTGAGGATTGTGCATGTACTGGCTGAGCTTGTTGACTGCAAAATTGATGTCGGGTCGGGTAAATGAGAGGTATTGTAAGCTCCCTAGGGTGCTCCTGTATAGGGTATGGTTGAGAAAGGGTGGAGGTCAGTCGATCGAGGTTTGGATTTTCTGCCATGGGAGTGGGTACGGGTTTGGAGTTGTGCATATTTGTTTTTTTGAGAATTTCAGTGATGTAGTGTGTTTGACTGAGGGTGAGACCAGTGTTGTTTCGAACTGCAGTGACACCAAGAAAATGGTGTAAGGGTCCTAGGTTTTTGATAGGGAATTCTGTGGAGAGGGAGGTGATTAGCTGGGTCATGATTTGTTGGGAGGAAGTGGTGATTAAGATGTCATCGACATAGACTAAGATGTAGGCAGTGTGACCGTTGTGATTAAAAATGAAGAGAGATGAATCTGAGAAGGATGGCTTAAAACCAATGTGGATTAGATAGGTGCTTAGTTGGGAGAACCAAGCTCTTGGGGATTGTTTCAAGCCGTAGAGGGCCTTTTTCAGTTTGCAGACATGGTTGGTTTTTTTTGGTCCTGAAAACCAGTGGGCTGTTTGATGTAGACATCATCTTCTAGAGAGCCATGTAGGACATTGTCGACATCAATCTGATGTATAGGCCATGATCTAGCAGTAGCTATGGCTAGGACAATTCGAATTGTTGAGACTTTAACCACAGGACTGAAAGTCTCATGGTAATCAATGCCTGGTGTTTGATTGTAGCCTTGAGCTACGAGTCTTGCTTTCCTTCTTTCAATGGTACCGTCGGCTCGCTTTTTTTTGTTTTGAGTATCCATTTTGTGCCCAGAATGTTTTTGTCGGGTGTGTGGGGAACAAGCTCCCAAGTCTGATTTTGAATTAAGCCGCATACCTCTTTGTTTATAGCATCTTTCCATTCACTGTACTTTTGTGCTTCAGAGAAGGAGGGGTTTTTCTGGAATGGTGTTAGGGGTTTGGGGTTGGAGGAGGGTAAGGGAGGTTGTGGTGGATGAAGGTGGGTAGAGGGAGGCCAGAATGGTGCCGTCAGTTTCGAGTTTTTGGGTGTAGTCTATAATTGTTTTTGACCGTGTGACCATGGGGTGGTCAGGGGGAGTTGGTGAACTGGTGTGAGGTGGGGTCTGGGCACAGTCTTGTACAGTGGGCTGAGGTTGTAGTGGGTAAGGTGTCTGCAGTGGAGGGGGAGTTATTGGAGTAGGGGAGTTATTTGGAGAGATAGGATCAGATTGCACGATGGCATGGGAGGAGGGAAATGTTGTAAGAGAACGAGGAAGAGGGATTGGTATGAGGGCTGAGGTGAGGTATTGTGTGTCAGGTGAATTTTGAGTCAGTTTTGTTGGTGGTTAAGAAAAGGGAAGGCAGTTTCCTTAAATAGAACATCACGAGAGATGTATGTTCTGTTTGTTGGTAGGTGGAGGCATAGGTAGCCGGTAGTGTTAGGTGCATAGCCGAGGAAAAACATTCCTGTGTTCTGAAGGCTAGTTTGTTTTCTGAAAGGGTCTGAGGTGGGGCCAGCAGCTGCAGCCAAATACCTTGAGGTGAGAAGGTCTGGGGGAGTGTGAATAGTTTGGAAAAAGGTGTTTCATGGTGGAGGGTTTTGGTGGGGGTTCGTTCAGAGATAGTGGCAGTTTAAAAGCATAGCTCCAGTAGGTTAGGGGCATGTGGGCCTGAGACAGCAACAGCAGAGCCCCTTGTCAACCACGTTTCTGATTTTACTTTCAATAGCACCATTTTGTTGATGAGAGTGAGGGCACGTGGTTCTGTGATGTATGCCTTGTTACTCAAAAAAATGTTTGAGTCCAATGATCTCCTCCTCCATCAGTCTGAACCGACTTAATGGAGGTGTTAAAAAAATTCTTCACAAGTGTAGAGAATGCAGGAAACACATGCTTAACATCAGATTTCAATTTGAGAGGAAAATCCATAGAATTTTGAGTAGTCATCTGTAATGAGCAGAAAGTACATATAACCATCCACAGATACAAATGTGCTGGTCCCCATAAGTCCATAAAAAGAAGCTCAAAACATTTCTTAGAAACACTAGGAGAAGGTAGTGGGGAAGGGCATGAGCCTTTCCTTGACAACAGGCTGTACAGAGTTCTGTGTCAATTTTGTGAGACTGGTAATTGAAACGACTGTAAAATGTAGTTAGTATTTGTGGGGAAGGGTGTCCCAATCGTTGATGCCAAACATTGAGGGGGCTGTCTTGGTGTATGTAAACTAGGGGTGTTGTTGTTGGGCATGGTGTCTGGAAACATGTAGATCCCATCCTTAACCGTTCCTCTGAGAAGAATTTTGTGAGTTTGATTGTCCTTCCCACCAGAAAAAAATTGGAATGAAATTCAAAAAATAGATCATTATCAGTACAGAATTTATGAAACTGATATATGATTCTTATTAAGGAGAGGCGCATGAATGAGATCTGAGATAGAATGTTTTGTGGGGAAGAGGAAGGAGACCTGAACCATGGTGTGCAATAGAGTGGTGCCATCACCAAGGTTTTAGTATCGGTGCCATAGTAATCCTGAGCGCGATGTTGAGATTGGAGAAGTCCCCTGTGAAATGGTGACTGGCTGCAGTATCGGCTAGCCAAGGGCAGAAGGAGTAGTGTGGGTAGCATGAGCCTGGGGCTGTAGAGAGGGTGGGGGTTTAGGTTGGTAGGTTTGGTTGAAAACGATGGTAGCAGTTAGCTGTTTATGGCCTTTTTGGTGCAGATCAGGCATTCAGGTCTTTTGTCGGTTGACCGGTAAGTATGTACTGGTAGTAGAGGATTGTGGACTAATGGGAGTAAATAGTTGGAACGACCCCTTCCTCTAGAGGAAGTTTGGCACGATTTTTATTGTAGGTTTTGGTGTTTGTGTTTTGGCTGTAATTTGTGGCATTGAGGGACACAGTAGTTTGGATCTGTTGTTGTTGAGAGAGCCATGCTTCATTGGCACATGTACGTGAAGAGCTGATTGGGAGAGCATGATCTGGACGGGTGAGGATATTGGAGACGAGAGAAGCATAATCTGATGGTAGGCCTTTAGAAATAGCTCTGGAATTCCCTGTCAGAGACAGAATGTCCAGTGACAGAAGAGAATCAACCATAGATCTGGCCCGATCATAGTAGGAACTGACATCTTCAGTAGCAGTTTTAGAGATAGATGCCAACTGAAGATGATTGGCTAACTCTAGCATTGCTTGAGCAGAGTAGTGGTGGCATGGATTTGATCCCACGCCTGTTGTGCTGTTTCCATGCCAATTACCTGACCGACAATAGAGGGTGTGAGAGAGATGAGGATGATGGTGAGAACTAATTGGTCCTGCTGGATCCATCGTTGAAACTCTGGGTTAGACTTTCCATCGATGTGGGAGAGGGACAGGGATAATTTATCCACGTATTTGTAGAGGTCATTGCCTCTGAGAAAGGGGAGTATCATCATCCTTTCCATAATCGGAAATTTTCTTTGTTTAACTTTATGATGTTAGTAGCTGCAGAGAGTAACCGATTGAGGTGGATGGATTGTCGATACAAGAGACTGATTTTTGTGGTGTGGCTGCTAATTTTTTGGTGAACCCAGGCTCATTGTTTTGTCATCTGAAGTCAGAGACATGGTGGAAAGCGTAGAGAGATAGCTACCACGGCTCTGGGCAGAAGAACGGGGCGCAGGGAAAGCTACATCTGATACCATAAAAGATTGCGAGATTCGAGAAAAGACTGATTGTATTGATCGGTGTGTTTTAACAGTATGGGTGTGTCTATATATAGTACAATCATTCAGATATTAGCAAGATATTTG
>JAIOTZ010000553.1:0-48046 GCA_023374045.1 Limonium bicolor
ACCATTCCAGTATCCCGTTTATCTCTGGGGATCCTTAAGTCAATAAGCTGTCTACATTCAGTAGTGCACTTCGCACCTCCTGACTCTTAAACATTTCCTTGAAGGAATTCCTAATTCCTTTAGTCTCGTTAACTTAACTGAGTTCCTTAACTTCAACCATTCCTTGTAATCTTTAGTTCCGTTTGGTTTCTACTGCTGACCGTAGACGGAGTCGACTACTTCCCGTGTTCGGACTCTACTGGTATACATATATGGGGTATCATACTGATACATTACCACTTACCCAACTAACCTATAGTAGGTCTGTCAGGCCCACATGCTCCTATCGGAGTCGGTCGTCCCACAACACAGTTGGTACACTTGTAGTGTCCGTCACGCCTACGGTGAAGGTAAGTTCTGTTGTCAACTCCCTTATATTGTCCCGTGACAATATTCATTCCTTGCTTCCCGAACTTAATCGAGGGAAGGTTTATCCACTGTTGTATCCTTGTCAATCGCCCCGGTTCACTGGTTTGGTTTAAAAGAAGGTTGGAAAGAAGTGTTGGTTTGAAAGAAAATCTAGTTTTGAAAAGAAAGAGTTTAGATAAATCAGGGTTTGAAAGAAAATTTTTCATGGTTTCACAACATCTTCTTACCTTAGCCAAGTCTAGCTTCTTGGTGACTGGTGTACTTACAATTACAGAGGTTAGGCTAGCAGGCCCTTCCACTGTTATGACAATCACATTTAACTTTATTGTACTTTACCAAGTACTTTGTAGTGGTTATAAATTTCCCGAACAGCCCTGTTATAGCAGCACTTGCTATGGCAAGTGCGCCATGCTAACTGGCTATCGGTTTGACACATATCGATTGTGGTATTGTTTTTACCCATTTTGTCATCAGTGGCCTTATTTGCCCTCACTGATCTTACTGTCTTGATAATAACTCCTCTAGGTGACTTCTCACAGTCTTCGCATGATAATTATCAACTAGGGTGTTTCCCATTCTGGGAGACCCCTTTTTACTTAATATTGTATCCTCTTGTAGCCCGTTCCACGTACTTGTCGTGGTTGCTGGGACTTGTCTCTTGTTTGGGCACTACGTTGTAGTTCCTTTGTCGGTTGATATACCGTCGGTGTTTTATTTATCAACTGTGGTTCCGTAGACACTTGTCTCGGTGTTTTAATCCATTTCTTGCCTGTTGCACGGTAGGTGCGTTGCAAGCTGGTTATTCTCGACTGCTCTGCATGTCGACCCAGGTTGCTGGAAATTCTATTCTTCTATACACAAGATTCTTCGCTCTTCGCTACGAACTGCGGTTAACACTGTTTAGATGGGAACCGTCTCCGGGATTCCCAGTTTTCGGGATCTACCGTATGACAGGTTCTCCGTACCCTAAAGGTATTTAATAACAGCCAGATCGGGTATTCCCGAGTATGAGAGTGGACTCCCATCTCTCTGGCGTTATTTCCCAAGTTATATAACCGGGATTGTGGAGGGTGGGATGGATATAGTAGGTTTCCAGTATTCACTGGTAGTTCCTTACTACGTAACTCTCACGCTATCACTCAACCCTTAACCCAAAGCACTTAAATCCTAACTCGGTACTTCCTAAGCTCGGTAATTCAGTCATCAGAGCGATACTTCGCTCTGATACCACTTTTTGTAACACCCCAACTATCACCTTACACATAACATTAAACTGCAGCGGAAATCTCAACTCATCACATTACTTAATTCAATGGTGTTACACGCCGTTAACCACCCACGTGGCTAACAAGGCTAATACATGTACTTTGTATCGGTCTGATGGACTAGACTCCCGAGCAACTACACAATACAGTCCTCATTCCATTTCCAACATTTATTATATACATACATTCCCACTGTACCGAGTATCCAAAAACTAATGCCGATAACAATTTCGGTCTTACTACGCCTATCATACTCACGCCATTTAGATGGCTACCCATGTATAAACATCTACCCACGTCCTACTCTCGACGGCTTCCAGCTCCTTGTACCTGAATAGAAAAGGAGAGAAAGGGTGGCCCCCAAGGGGCTCAGCACCTTTGCTGGTATGGTAATCCCGCAGCCCACATGCTACTGGGCCACGCACAACTAATTGTCGTCTTAGCATGCAATTGATTATATTTAAATCATGCATACAGGCCATAAACATACAACACATAATATTTCGCCTCAATGGGCTCAACCTATAACCAACACATCCACACTTAACCACCATCCAATGATTCCTTAAACCCTAGAGTGGCTCTCCTCTAAAACGGAGCTACTTCCTTAACGAACGGCATGTACCCATTAATCGGGTTATCCTTAAACGCCTCTTGTCACAACTGGGATTCATTTCCATGATCCACACACTCCATATCCTACAACATATCTCATTCCTCATATAACAAAACATAACAAACCTTTCTTGTTTCGACGTACACATGATAACATCACCATCATTCTAAACCAATATGTCATATATATACCATAGCATAGCAAGGGAATTTGCATAGCACCATAACATTACATAACACCATAAAATCGGTTCTCACAAGGAACCTTCCATCATTTAGTATACCATGTGAGCCTAGGGATTTTTGCCAATCCCATGTTAAGCTCGTTACCAACCTCGTTACCGTCCGGTTATATAGAACGGTTAACTTATACCCAAGGTGTGTCGATATAGTGATCCCAAGCACACCGAAATAACATACGTATGCCCCTGTGGCCCGACGTGAGTCAGTAACTAGCTTTGGATAAGCTAAGGGAAGGTAGAAACCAAATTGGAATACCACCTATACATACACCAAGAGAGCCGAACCAGATATGATAACGACTCCCATCCATCACACGCGTGGCCGGAACAACCGGACTCCTCACCCCCCTTAGTACATATACACTTAATAATAAGTAGTTAGAGATCCATTATGGAGCCCTACCACATCCACACACCATACGGTATCATAACCGAGTTAAGCACACAAGGGAGGTTCACACACTTGCATACAACAACCATGTCCACTAACTCACACATAGCCGTGGTTAGCACGTTCCCAAGGTTTGGGTCGTTAACTCCGAATACCGATCACTCATGTGTTCCTAGATTTGGTTAGCTAAGGTTTAACCATATTTGAGGTTAAATGGTATCGGAGGCCAAATTCGCCACATAAATGAATTACTATAAACTCATTACATGTTTTAATCTTACAAGGTGGCAACACTCAGTAAAACATATTGGCATACAAGCCGGTGTAATCCGGTAGGACACAGGTTGCAAGAAAACCATACCTGTCACCGGAGTCCACTTTACCACGTCCACTTATGTTCCTCGAGCGATTCTCGAACAACTGTTAACACACATGTGTTTTTATTAACATCGGGGATTGCTTGATTATTTAATGTCTAATGTTTAACTTTCCCCGTTAACTTAGTTGCATAACTTTACATTTTTAACTTGTTTTACTTTTACATTTTGATACAACTTTTCACCCACTTAATTGCCATTTAAACTCACCTAACATGTCCTTAACAACCTTATAACATCATTACCTATCAATCCCCATCATCTCATATCATTTCATAACCTTAAACCACATTTTTGGTCCGACCGGACTTGCCGACCGGACTTGTCCATGTCCGGTCGATTCCAGAACACATTTCCGTCAAAATTTTCCTACTCCGACCGGACTTGTAAGTCCGGTCCTATGTCCGGTCCATTCTAGAAAGTTTCTTCCCTTTGTAAATTAGCCCGACCGGACTTGCCAAGTCCGGTCCTATGTCCGGTCCATTCCCGAAGCCAATTCTCACAGGGTAAACTGGCCCGACCGAACTTGCAAGTCCGGTCGCAAGTCCGGTCTGCCCCAGATCTTTGTTTTCCTTTTTTACAATCAACTCCAAACTTCACCCCATATATCCTAGTATACCCTAACCTCATTTGGGCACTTCAAACACACCTTAAGATATCCTTAAACACTCACAAAACTCTTTTTCTAATTCCTTAAACCTTTACTTATATCTTCACAAAATTTCTAACACTTACAATGTTCTCTCCTAGTTTTTCAAGTGGTGTTTCATCCATAATAACCACTATACCAAAGTGTTTCCTCACCATCATAACATCATCTCCCAAGCATCTTCTCTTACTAACCAAATCTTCTTTTTCACAACTCCTTAAAGTTCCTTTCTCAAAACCTTATCTATACATTATTCCCACCTTGCACATCACATAACCTAAACCTTAAACAAACTTCTCCAAGACTTTAATACATTCTCAAAAACACATATTGAATTCCTAGGACTTCCAAGACAATGCCTAAATCCTTATAGCACCTTAGAACACCTTAATGCATGTGTTCTTCCTTAGTGAAGCATGTATCCATTCTTACAATTCCTAGTTCACCCAAGTTCATTTAAGCACCTAGAAATCCTTATACATTTTACAAATTTTGCCATGGGTTCTCTTAGCACATCATCATTCCAAAACTCATAGTTTTCACCATTAAGCACTCAAGAGCACCTAAATCCATCAAGAACATTATCACTCACAAAATTTCACCAACTTTACACTACATCACAATATAGTGCATAATTAAACTTGCTTGGCACTTAGGCCCTTAATAACATGGCTCTTAGGCCCTTAAATTGCATAATCCTTAAACACCGAATTTCCCACATAAATAATGCCTTTGACCTGCAAATACATACACCAATACATATGTTCTTTTACTAGTCTCCTTGAGAACACTTTACTAGGTCATTCACCATTTGCTCTTTAGGTAGTTTTAACAAGCATTATAAGCTTATTTCTCCTAAGGCATTAAACCACATTAAGATAGCATATTTACCTCTTTTCCTCCCAAATTTCTTTCTTGTTTCTTTACAAAACCGGTAAGGCATTTGGTTCCTTGCCAACAACTAAACAATATACCAACATTGAAATGAGTATATAAGCATTAGCTTCATCTCATTATAACCCTAGTTACATATATTATCTTAAGGTATTAACATGATTGTTTTACCTTGGAATGGAAAGAGAGCTTGAATATATATCAAGAGGGGACTCCTCCTAGCCCTTGGAAGATTCAAATGAAGCTTGAAGCAAAGGTGATCAACAAGGCATAAAAATATTAGCTCAAGCCCCTTCCATGGAAGTTCTCCTTGGCACCAAAATGGTGGTTTTGAGGATTTGAAAGGACAAGGTTGTAGAGCTTGCTCCAACTAAGAGAACGGTAGTCTCGGAATTAAATTCGGAGCATGGAGTCATAAGTTACAAGTGATGAAGGATGAAGAATGGTATGGCTCTGTTGGAAACCGATGGAGAGAGGAGGAAGAGAAGACCACCGTGGGAAATGAAGAAAGGAATGAGAGAATGAGGAATGAGTTTGCTTTGTTAGTTTTTAGATATTTAAGTAAAGTAAATAGTGTTTTACTTTATCAATTTCTATCTTATCAATTTAACAAGGGATGACTCATTCCCTTATAAGGAAACCGGCCCCAAATAGTAGCAAGGGGGGTATTTTAGACTTTATTAGTCAATTGTCTCACTTATAACATTATATGTTACAAACTAGTTATAAAAAATCACTATTCACCAAAAACAAGGCACATAGAAGTGAAATTTTTGATTTCCCATTGATATAGCCACCCAAATGTGATACTTATAGTACACATGTTAATTAAAGAGTAATGATGGACATTTAGCCATTCAAAACTCATTTACAAGACAATTTTTCAAAAACGTGCTTTAAGACTCCTTAAAGCACATTTTGCGTTTTAACTTGTTTTCAAGCTTGGTTTTCTTTGGTAATTGATTTAATATGTTCATTAACATATAAAGGCATAGGTTTGACCATTAGGCCTTATACACATTTATCCCAAGGTTAGAGCACATTTTAGCCTATTTTGACCTTAAGGTATTTATTTGTGTTTTGTTTGGTTTCGTTGTCTACCAAAGTTTCCTAAGGACTTAATTAGCCTTATAAAGTCATAATTAAACATTATCAAGTCTTGGTAGGCTCTTTGGGTCCTAGCCAAGTTCACTCCAAGCTTGAGCATGTTTTTGCTCAAACCGTGTCTTAGTGTTTTATTGTGTTTTACCATGGTTTAAATGGTTCATTTATGTTTCTAAGGCACTTTTTAGCCTTTAAATACCATAGTTTAACATTTACACAACATACCAAGGTTTGGGGTATTTCAGCAACTGTATCATCTCCAAGTTCTGTTTCTGTGTTTGCCTGACCATTATCCCCTTCGTCAGGCTTAATAACTTCGAACGCACTCTGACCATGCCATCGGATTATGTCTTGGAAATCTTTTGTAAAACCGCGGCGGATCAGATATTCCTTAATTGTTTCAACGCCACGATATCTCAGATTGTTTTGGCAGTCGATACACGGACAAAATACGTATCCCTTGTCTGTAGGTTTCAGATTTTTAGCCAACACCGTGCATAACTTATCAACTCCTTCTAAAAACTTGTCATCCAAATTTCCGCTGTAAATCCACGAACGTTCCATCTCCTTCTAGCTATTTATATGATGGCAGCCATTTCATACCGTCACCCGTGGCAGAGTCTTTACACTTTTGTATCTTATCAACCTAAATCCATCCATGAGTATTAAATCCCACCGGTGAACGTGTTTTTTAATATGTAATTTATTGAAAATTTCGGCAGCATCTCCCTACAGTTCTTCAAATGCACGATATTATGATATTAATCAATAATATATGCATTCGAAGAACAATAAAGAGATACTGCTGAAATAATCAATAAAGTACATATTAAAAGCACATTCACACCCTAGGTGTGAGATTTAACAATCATGGACAGTCCCGACAGGGACTGCCGAAGATATACCTCTATTTGGTATATCTTGGGCGGATAACTATGTTTGGTTGTTTGTCAAATACTGTATGTATATATGTAAATCTTACCTCTGGTAGACGATTAGCAGAAGCAAAGACGGTTGAGGTAGGAAGTCAAAATAAAGTGTATTCCTGATGCATAAAGGAAAAATGACAACATTAGAATTCATCGAAAAATCAAGGTTAAAATGCTAGCTAAACCGCAGAAAAAATTCGACAGCATCTCCCCTATATTTCTGACGTTTCCCAATCAGTTTTATCAACGTCAAATTCGCACGCACCATCAAAATTACTTATACACTAATTTTATGTTTATCTAGAAGAAAGGTAAGTTGTACTAACCGTAAAGAAATATTTACAAGTACAAGAAATCAACTACAACAAGAATCACAACTTCGAATCTGCTAAGAGATATATCTACCAGACCAAAGGCTCTCAACTAGTTTTATATTTGAAAACTACACTAATATGTATTAATTGTAATACTAAATGCTAAGAATAAGTAAATACAACAGTTTACAGTTTGGTTTGCTAAATTACCGTTACTGCACCGAAGTGGGCAAGTAGTGTAGAAATCAGCCCACGAACTAGGTTGCAATTAACTGTGAATCTGGGCACAAATATATGAACAAGGTTAGAACATTTGCCATTTCACTCTCGGGATTCGACATAAACGAGGTTAGAACTAGCAATCGACATGCATATGAACAAAGTTAGAAAACAACGACAATTGATCGACCGCGTGCATACCCAATACACGATAGAGACGTCGACGGTGACGACCAGTGTACGTAGATGGGTGGTGACCGGCGGCGATGGGAGTGACAAAGGTGATGGGAGCGATAGCGGCGATGGCCGTTACTAAGGTGACGGGAGAGAGGAGGCAATTTCAGTGAGAAAGATAGCGCGAAAGAGAAGAAGAGTTACTGTGAGTACAGTGTGCAGAGTAAACGGGCAAATGTTTAAAAGGACTTTAGATTACGGTTTACATGTAAACCGTAATCTAAAGTCACACTTTAAATGACGGTTCCTAAAGAACCATAATCTAAAGTGTAACGAAATTAAAAAAATAGCGCTAAAATTATTTGGCATATGCTTGGTTTCGAACTCAAGATCGATGGGGTTGACTCATGTACCCACGGCCATTATGCCATGAGTCTTAGTCGATCAAACATAGGTAACACATTAATATAAAGTTTTTTTAATCTAAAATACACTGGTAAATACACTGGTAAAATGACATCGTTAACTGTAATTTAGATTACGCGCGGAGTCGAAAAAATCAAATAATACGGGAAATATTTGGCCTCAGGTCAAAACGACGTCATTGACCATTAGTCGGAGGTAGGCGCGCCTTTTTTAGGACGGACTTTAGCTGATGGTTATTGGTGAAACCGCAATCTAAAGTCCGTTGACCGTAAAACGCGCGTCAACACGGGACTTTAGATTACGGTTTCACTAATAACCATCATCTAAAGTCCGTCCTAAAAAAGGCGCGCCTACCTCCGATCGATTATTGATTACGGTTAATTCAATAAACGTCGTTAATTAATTCCGGCCTTCCTATTAATCACGGTGTCTGTTAAAGCCGTGATTAAACCACCGTCGTTAAAGGCTCGCGTTCCACCAGTGCCCCCATACTTTTCAGGTACAATGGAGCTGGCAGCCGTTCAAGAGTAGGACGGGGTAGCTGTTTATCCTTGGATAGTTATTTAGTTGTTTATGTAGTTGTAAGGGATGTAAAACCGAAGTTTGATAATCGGTAACTGAAAGTATAGACTCGGTACAGTTGTAATGTAAATGTATGTATTCTAGTTTGGAAACGGTTGGTAATGTAAAGTGTAGTGCTCGGTAATCTTGTCCATCAGACCGGTACACTATGTATGTATTAGCCTTGTTAGCCACGTGGGTGGCTAACGGCGTGTAACACCCATTGAATTAGTCAGTGTTTATGATGTGATTTCCGGTGTTGCGTTGTAATTCCGCTGCTAAATGTTGTTAAGTATGGTGTTTGTAGTTGGGGTGTTACAAAAAGTGGTATCAGAGCGAAGTATCGCTCTGATGACTGGAAATACCGAGCTTATGAAGTACCGAGTTAGGAGTTTAAGACTTTGGGTTAAGGGTTGAGTGATAGCGTGAGAAGTACACTAGTTAGGAATTACCAGTGTTCACTGGATACCTACAACATCCTTCCCACCCTCCACAACCCCCGTTTTATAGCTCGGGAAAGAACGCCAGAGAGAGGGAAAGCCCTCTCATACTCGGGAACAACCCGAACTAGCTGTTATGAATTATTCTTGTAAGAACCAAAACCTGTCATGCGGTAGATTCTAAGAACTGAGAATCCCAGGGACGGAACCAGTTTGGACACCTTTACCCGCACTTAATAGCGGAAGATTAAGAATACTATCTACAAGAGACTGAAATTTCCGGCGACCTGGGTCGACATGCCTAGTGTAGACACCAAAAATTCTCACCCCATAAAGCAAATTCCGAAATAATAAGAGGGGTCGTCGCCTTTCTTTTTCAAAAACATATCAGCGTGCGTGCTAAAACGAAACCATCATTTTTTAATCTTTTTCAAAGCATTTCATAGAAACACGATTTTTTTTTTCGAAAATGAATTTCCAAATGACAATCCGGTTTTAAACCCATCCCTTTTTAGAGTTTATACCGTTTGAGTTAGAGCTCTTGTATTATTTTCTCTCATTTATATATTGAATTATGCATTAGTATGACTGGTCACTGTGTTTATTAAGAGAGCTATTGGTCTTGAGTTCAAATCTTGATGGAAGCAAAGAGTATTCTCTTATTTTATTTCAGCTCGTATCACAGTTTCATATCTATTTTCTCCACATAAATACTGAGTGATGCGGTAGCACAGCTGGTTTGTATTTGGGGAGGGTATACAAAAGCCCTCGGTTCGATACTCGGGAGTAGCATAACTCCGTTTTTTTCCTTTTCTCAACCAAATAGATGTGGCCCATCCTCCTTGGATCCGATTTTTACAACCCAACTACACCAAATAAAGCCCATTTTGTAATTAGCCCATGTAATAATCAAACATTGCCCATCAAAACCCTAAACTTACTTTTATAAATAGACATGTATAAACCCTATACTGGGGGGATTTTGGTCAAAAAGAAAACTGATGGACGACAATCCCGATCATTCTCATTCTTCCTGTCTGGTGTTCTTGGCTCTTCCCTAGTTCTGAAACTCGAGAAGGTAAAAACCCAGAAATCACTTCTCCTTCCGCCTTCTATCCTTCTTTCTTTCCCTGGCCCTGAATCACCGTGAAAAGGAAACACTAATCTCCAACGCTCGACGTCGTCACCATCTGTCATCGGAAACTTCTCTTCCCTCTCAGATCAGCCCAATATCATTTCTCAAACTGGCCCAACTTCACTTCTCAAATCAGCCCAAAAACCAAATTCAAGGCCTGAAATCAAAAATCCAATTTCAAAGCCCAATTTGAGGCCCATCTCAAAGCCCAATTCGAGGCCCATCTCAGAGCCCAACTTGAGGCCCAAACACATGACCGACCCAAACCCATTTCAGCCTAATTCTAACAACCTAATTCGGCCCAAACCCAATGCGGCCCATCAAGCCCAATGCGGGCCATCAAGCCCAATTCGGCCCAAACCCAATGCGGCCCATCAAGCCCAATGCGGCCCATCAAGCCCAATGCGGCCCATCAAGCCCAATTCGGCCCAAAATCCCAATTCAGCCCACAACTTTATCACCCCAAGGCCCAAATCACAATTGGCCCAAAAGTCCAATCTGGCCCGAACTTTGACCTTGGCCCGAACTTTGACCTTGACCCGAACTTTGACCAACCCAAATTTTGACCCGATCCGTTTTCCAACCCAACCCAAATCTAATTCGAACCAAATTCCATTCAAATTCAATTCAATTCTAAACTCATTCTAATTCAAATTCATCTCAATTCAAATTCATTCAATTCCAATTCATTCAAACTTCATCCAATTTCAACTCTATTCAAAAATTCATTCACTTCGAAAACCCATTTCAAATTCCGATTCAATACATTCATTTCAATCCCAAATAATTCCAAACTTCATTGGACTCAAATCATCCCTCAAAATCCCATTACCCCCGCACATTCAAATGTCTCATAGACCCGAGCGTCTCACAGATTTTGTTATCCCAATGATTCGAATGTCTCACAGACCCGAACATCTCACAGACCCGAGCGTCTCATAGATCCGAGCGTCTCACAGACTTCGACATCTCAAGGTTTCAAACGTCTCACAGACCAGCGTCTCATAGACTAACATCTCAAACCCATCAAACCCCTTTAAAACTCTAAAACTTCCAAAACCCAAAAATCCCTGAACTACGTAAGGTCTGATCTCAACAGGGAGTTGAGTACGTATGCAGCCCATCTAGGGTGCGACCTCATTCCAAACAAAAAATCCCTTTTCCTCACTCCAAGGTGTTCTTCATACCCCTCAAAACATTCAAATCCCCTCTAACTCCCACAAACCCTCAACTTCTTCAACTCTCAAAATCAGAATCCTAATCTTTCATTCTATTCTCATACTCATTGAATTCATCAATCTTCTTCTTGGCGCTAGCTTGGTAGAAAAGCTCGCCTCATCCACTCTCTTTCTCTCTCCTCATCCTAATCCTATCCTTGGCTTTTAAATGAATCTCTCTAATAAGGTTTTGAAAGAAGGCAATCCCGACAATTGGAGACCGAGGTTTCCTCGGGCACCAATCCGAAGTCGTGGTCGTTGCCACTTCTAAGGGGTGTAACCCAGTGCGAACCCACAATAGAATCTCTGCAAATGACCAGCTAAGCCTTATCCATAGGCAACAATCTCAGATTCAATTAACGGTTCTTAGAACCCTCCTTCCCTTCCTTCCTAGTATCTTAGGTCAAACTAGGTGGCGACTCTAGTCAATTTTGCCCTTAGGGCATAAGTCCGCGTGGAGCCCATTGAGAGCGGGTGTAGTGCTCACTAGCATTCCCCATAAGCTTTCTGGGAAAGACGGACGATGTAGTAGGTATTTGAGGGATGCCAGGATAACGGGTTTTCACCCTCCACAGAATGGCAGTTTCTAGGATCTAGGCTTCTCAGTCAGGACCATTTTTAGATAGACCCCCCCTCATACCGAAAAATCACCCTCCACAGAATGGCGACTCTGCTGGGGAAAACTTGAGTAAGTTTTTCTCAAACTCAAGGAAGACTGAACTCCATTCAAAATTGTCGGGATTTCCCCACTTCTTTCAAAACCTTCAAGAGATTCTTTTCAAAGCCTTTAGGATTACTCTACTCCACACTCAGAGTGTGTATCTGATGAGGACAGATAGCACTTGACAGATCCTCAACAAACATTGCAACAATTGGGTTAATGGTTAGCTCACATATAGAAAGAGACACTTAGGATTGAATGAAGCTAACTTCCCTTTAGGTTAATAAATAACCAATTTGGAATCACTTTCAAGATTAAAACTCTTAGTAAATAGGGTGTTACTGACTTCATCGCTTTCATATGTATGTTATGTTTGTGGGGTGCATTGGGAGGGTAGCTTAGGACATGCATTCCTCTGTGTCACCCGATTTATCCACGAGTCACGGAATCCCGACCGGTCCACGGTTGATTTCCCATGAGCTGGGTCATTTATATAAATGGCTAACCCACGGGGCAAGATGGTCATCGACTTACGCCCTGCAGGCTCATGATCCAAAAATACCCTCCATTATCTGAGTCCAAGCCAGCATATAGTGAACCATGAGCCTTCAGTGTCCAGCTGCCTAATCCGGTGTCTAAGACGGGTTTTACGGGTAGTCACCCCCATGTATGCCGCCTGTCTGACCACCCTTCTATCTTACCCTGAAGATTGCATGGGCTCAGTTCTCCATTGCTCCTCTGCACCACAGGTGTCTCTAAAGCCCAATGTCACGCTACACGTCCATAGAGGATCCCGTATTTACCGGATACCCATACATGGCACAACGTAGTCAGTGAATAATTTGGACTTTAGACACACCTGACCGTGCAGATGACGAGAGACCCGTTCCATGCAATACTTCCCCGAGTTTCCCGAAAAGTGGGGTGTTGTCGGATCATCACTGGCCGTGGTGTATGTTCCTTATCACTTCGGGTATCCTGACCTTTCGAACTTAAGCACTCACGGACGTTCTTGATGACGTGCCCCGCAAGGGGCATAGCAGAGAAAAACCCCGAAGATGACAGTGAAGGGACGATGGTTCCCCCGGTGAGACGGAATCATAATTGACCTGGAAAGTGATTATCCCAACACTAACACTTACAACTCCACATCAAATACAGCCACGATTTACTTCTTGCTATGCATGTGTGCAAACCGCTTTTTCCAACCAATCTGTTTCAAAACGTTCGGAATTCTCTTTTGCACATCTCTTAAAGCTGTTTTACGAGCTCGTTTAATTTCAAATCCCACCTAAATTTTTCTCATAAACATTTGCAGTTTTAATCTTGCCACTTCATCTTTAGAATGTTATTCCAAAACAATTTTTATAAATGGATTTCGAAAACCTACTTTCTACAAACCTACTTTCTACAAACGAATTTCAAACAACATTTTTCACCAATGTTATTTCAAAATAGTTTTCGAAAACAGTTTTCAAAGTTGATTTTCATAAACGTATTTCAAAATAAATGATTTAGTCCCCATGTCGTGACCCGCTATTTTTGAAGTTCTACCCACCTCCAAGAGCAGCGGTCATTACTGTGGAGCGTACTAGTCATTTCGTGTTTTCACAAAAGTGGTGGATTTTCACATAAGATTTTGTGCTCGATCATTCACCTTTTCCTTTTCAAGAATATCCCTCATCTCCCTCGTCGGAGCGGGTCGAGCTAAAAATCAGAGGCGCACCAACCCGTGGAGCTAGCCGAGCGACATGAAGACCGACTCCAACCGTTCAATTACAAAATCAGATGCGTACCAACCTGAGCCAAACGACATGAAGACTAGAGACACCGGTTCGAGTTCAAACTATTGTAAATCAGAACACCAACCCGCTTTGTTTGATCACAGTTTTGCTTCGCTGTGAAAGCCTGAAAATGAGCCAGCAGTCGGTCAAGAACCCGAAGACAAGCGTGTAGCCGGTCAAGAGCCCGAAGATAAGCGTGTAGCCGGTCAAGAATCCAAAGACGAGCGAGCAGCCGGTCAAGAATCCAAAGACGAGCGAGCAACCAACCAGAAGGCCGAGCGTTAGCAGCCAACCAGAAAATTCCCATTTTTAATGACTTTTTTAGAATTGATGATGTATAGGTTTTCCCCTATGTTTCTTTTCTCCCTCGTCCATTTCTGAATAGATATGTATAGGTTTATACACTCCTTTGAATTTATTTAGATCAACGTGTATAGGGTTCCCTACCCCTATTTTCTTTGCGAATGACCGAGCATCAAAATTCATATTAAGAAAATCCGCCACTTTGAAAACACGGTTTTTTAAAATTGTTTTCCAAAACTCGGTTTCCTTTGGCATGCACGTCTTGTTTAAAGAAAGGAACAAACATGACGACCCTTCACGTTTTATCTATCACTCTCAAAACTTTGCTTTATGGGGTGAAATTTGCGGTGTCTACGGATACATCCCCTTTAAAAAAATTGATGAAATAAAGTGACGCCTATCTCTCAACATTTTCAAGATAAATCGTTTCGCACCAACATTCATTCACATTCATCACACAACAAATTTTTGTTTAACAAAACATACTGATTTACCTCTTCTTCATTCTAATCCTTGTGCATGCAGGTGTTTGTGACAGTTGGCAACTAGAAAGAAAGAAGACCAGTCTACCTATAACAACGGCAGAAAAGATGGAGCGAGCCCCTCGACATGATCAAGCAGTCGAAGGCCGATTTGTTCACGAAAGATTGATCCATGACCTTGTTGATGACTTAGAGAAAAACCTGAAGATAGAAGAATTTGTCCAAAGAAGAATAACTAGGGTCCACGCGGGGTCGGAGAGCAGTTACAAGGAGTCCCCAACTTACTCTGCATACGATGCCTATGAATTTCAAGCAATGGACCCTCACGCTCTCTCTGTCCAAGTTCGAACAACACCAGACATGCCTTCTTCACCTGTGTACAGTTCAACTCTGAGAACTTCACCCGCCACCAGAGAGGATTGGCAACCACAAATGGTCTGTGATAAGGGAAAGACACAAGCCCCACCTTCCCCCATAGTGCATTCTGGCACAAATCTCCCTTTGCCCACACACAAACATATCCTTTCTCGGCAAGCACATCCCCATTCGTCAAAGTCTGGCCGACATCTTTACCCAGGAACAACCCTGCCCTCTCAACCTCTTGACACCAACCACCATGAGACAGCGTATACTTCAATTCAAAACCTTGATCTCAGAATGAGTCCAATGAAAGAATTTGTGCAAGAACTGAAGATGGAACTGGAGCTGACCCAACGTTTCAAGTCAGTAGGTTGGGAGCCAACTAACCCATATCCTGATGCTCGTCTGCAAAAGGCATGAGTTTGCCGGAGATGGAGAAGTATGAGGGGATTGGAGACCCGAGGCATCATGTTGACAAGTATGATAAACTCATGAATCTTCATGGCCTTTCCGATGAGCTGAAAGCTGCATGCTTTAGATTCTATCTGCAAGGACCTGCTTACTCATGGATTATGAGCATAAATCTAAACGAAAAGTCAAGCCAAGACTTGTATTTAGATTTCTCTCTCAATACGGCGACAACTTTCATCATGAAGTTACACGTAGAGATTTGGAGATCACATGCCAAAATTCTGACGAACCCGTGAGGGAGTTCATAAAACGATGGAGGGTGAAGGCCGGACAAATGAATAACCGACCTAATGAGGAAGAGCAAGTGCGAATGGTAATTTCCGGGCTGAAAGATGTGTACCGACATCAGTTGAAATATCTAGGCATATGTGACTTCAGACGACTGATGGCGGTTGTGGCTGCTTTGGAAGATGCTGAAACCAAAGATCCAAAACCAACAATCATGCAAAGCGAATACCACCAACCTGGGCAGGACTCTCAAAGACAGAATTTGAGTCCAGGAATGTCACTTGGTGAAGCCTGGAGAATTTTAAACGAGGGAGGTTACCTAGCACCTTACAACACCAGTTCGAGGGTGAAGAAGCTTGGGCCACATCTACATGAATATTGTGATCATCGGATTCGTGGACACGCCACCGACGAGTGCACAACACTGAGAAACACTGTCCAAGAGTTGATGGACAGAGGGGATGTCCCTTCTTTGAAGCCAAAACGTCTATCATAGGCCCCGAAGGTGCACTCTCCTGAGGCATCGCCGAGCTAAGCACAACCACGTGCTAATCCGTGGTGATAGTGGTTGAAAGTAGTTGAGTCATGTTTTTCTTTACCAATACAATGAAAACGTATGAAGGGTTGCATCCCATCCCTCTCCCCTTTATGTTAGACCTATCCAGGAATTACAAAAAAAAAAAAGACAATTCTATCATGTTGACTGATGCAATGTAAGAATCACCACTCCTTAAGAGGCTAGGGTTTGATTGACAGCTAAAACATGTGGGACCACATTTCTTCCGGGACCCACTCAACAACCGACCGCCTAAAGAGCCATTGGTGTAAGACGAAGTTCATGGATCCGCAACTGAAGCCGACTCAACCGAGACTAGGTGTAGCCTTACCACGCATGCATTGCGTCAAAAAAAAAAAACACATTCAAAACTTGAAGTCAACCATCTTCATTCATCATTTTCAGCATTTAACGCATCCTATACATAGTAATTCCATATTATCACAACGCATTGCATGGTAGATTGTTGCACTTGCATACTCCCGTATCGAAATGACGTCTTTGGCGAAAATCTTGGTTGATTGTTTGGATAGAGTGCGCGAACCGCTAAACTCTCGACCCATCAATGAACACAAGGGTCTAATTAAAATCGGCACCACAGACCAAGTGAGTAGTGTGCGAAGAGCGGTATTTTCCCTTGAATTCTGAATGAGGATATTGGACAATCCACCGAGCGATGAGGGAAGGTAGAGAGAACCAAAAGAGGTAAAACCATGAGCGACATGCGCATTTCTTCTGCACATGGAGAGGCATAACTTTGAGTGAGTCAATGTCGATAGCTAGTCACGAACTGTGATTCATGCAAAGATCCGAGAAGTAGTAAGAAAACAATCATTGACTAATGAGAATGACGAGGCACTTAGGAATCAAGATCTCCACAAAACCCAAAAAGCTTTGACTGCCCTGTACATAATCCCTTAGTGAGCCTCGCTGAGCCTTTCACGATAAATCTTTTTCTGTGAACTCCACAACATGCCAACTCACATACATATATTTACTCACCCTTGCAATAGAGGATCTCGAAGGAGCCAGAGCCATGGTCTCTCCCCCACCATCTTCACAAAAACAACAAATGAATTGAAGAAATCAGGAGTCAATGCAACTCCAAAGCCAAACACCAAAAAAGAACCAAAATTTCAAAAGACAAGTCAATGCAACTCCAAAGCTGAAAGCCAAAATACAAAGCAGAGAATGCTTGAAAAGTTGATGAGCCAAATGCAATTTCAAAACACAAAATGAGAAGAAAGTTCAAATCGACCAGAAGAGGCAAGAAGGAGAAATCCAAATCAGAAGGACCAATGATGTCCCGTAGAAAAAAAGGTTATCAAAACCCGTCTAATCATTCCACCCATGGCAAAGGCGAAACATGTCCTCTATTGCGCAAAAGCTCCACAATTCCCAAATAAATCCTCCAGTCCCGTGTGACATACATCATACCCCTCACCCCGTTATAACCCAATAAAGACCTCTGACTCAAGTCAATGAGCGTTAACTGAAACTATCGGATCTGAAACATGAATCATAAGCTTCGTACTTGTTATCAACATGTCCCATAATACCAAAGGGACCATGAGCGAATGAGCGACCTTACCTTACAAGGTTTTGAGTGTGAGTGACTCTTCGACCAAAGCACCAAATCATAATCACCTACCCCATTGCAGGTGAGGAATTTGTGAGGAACGGAAAGTCCATAACCTCGAAAAGGAATTCTAAGGAAAATACTGCTCTAAGCATCAAGAGTGTCATCACGACATTTGCACACACGGCCATACTCATGAAGATTGACCCGTATCCCTCCGGAGAGGAAAGTGATTCATGCATTGTACTCAACAATCACTCAAGATCAAACGGAAGATGTCTTATATTCGTAAACCTCATATTAATAGAGATAGGACCGTACCTTATATCCAAAAACTGCATATGCATTTTGCATCTCGTTTAGCACTCAATGTCTACATTTAACATAATCATTTCATCATCAACATCCGACTGGTAAGAACTCTGCCAGTCTCGCTGAAAGTCGACTTCAGTTGCAGTTGTTGAAGCGTAACTTTTGATCAAACATGTCAACTAATCCATCCCGGGCCCATCAAGCTCTATTGAACCTCTTGGCCATTCTAGGCTATCCTCAAGCTACATCGGACCAAACTGGAGCCATCCCACGACCATATCTAGAATCAAGTTTAGAGCCATCGATGCATACGGAGCCATCCTCAGACACCGAACCATCCCTAGAGCTACACATGGCCATCCCAACAATTTGAGAACAATACAGGAGCCACCTCAATCCCTGTCGGAGCCATTTCGTCACAAGGCCTTGCCTACAAAGTTTCGAACTACGTATGCTGATCTCAATACAAAATTGAGTACGTAGGCCAGCCCGCCCAGGGTGCGACCACCTCAAAGGAAAAAACTCCCTTCTTCCCTCGGAGTCACATTGAAGCTATTCCGGAGCCACACCGAAGCTATTCATCACCACAAAAAAACATCAACCACATCAAAATCCCTAATCACAACAACCCACCATTCGACTCAAAATCCAATCCAAATCGAATCCCACCATTCGACTCAAAATCCAATCAAAATCGAAACCCACCGACCATCCCGATAATCTTCACTCAAATCGAAACCCCCGACCATCCTAGAGCCGTTACTCACAATGGGGTCACGAATTATGACGGAGCCATCCCGGAGCCATGATCAGAACTACACCGAAGACATCCAACCATGTTGGCAATTCAGTATGATAACAAGTTCACCCACAGCAAATCCATCATATGGAGCCGACCGATCAGTCACCTCGAACTTCAACAACCACATCAAGACTATCGACCATTCTCAAGGTCACTGTCATATTAAAATCCACCAACCACCCCGGACCGTTGGCCACACGGAGCCTCAGTGCCTACCAGAGCCATCGATGCACACTGGAGCCATCAACGCATGCTGGAGCCATCTCAGATCCTTAAAGCCATGCCGGAGCCATCCGGAGCCATCCCGAGAGTTTGACGTTACTATAGAGCCATCTGCTCACGCAAAACCTACATCCACAAAAGGGAGTTTAATTCAATTAATACATTGGTTAATCACCACACATCACATATCATCTGCATATACCCACAAAATTTGCTCGCTATCTGACCATCTGCACACCCGCTAGACAGCTATTGCGCTACTAGTGTGGTCGACATTTCATTTTACACCCGCTAGACAGCTATTGCGCTACTAGTGTGGTCGACATTTCATTTTACACCCGCTAGACAGCTATTGCGCTACTAGTGTGGTCGACATTTCATTTTACACCCGCTAGACAGCTATTGCGCTACTAGTGGGTCGACATTTCATTTTACACCCGCTAGACAGCTATTGCGCTACTAGTGCGGTCGACTTTTCGTTTTACACCCGCTAGACAGCTATTGCGCTACTAGTGCGGTCGAATTTTCGTTTTACACCCGCTAGACAGCTATTGCGCTACTAGTGCGGTCGAATTTTCGTTTCACACCCGCTAGACAGCTATTGCGCTACTAGTGCGGTCGACATTTCATTTTACACCCGCTAGACAGCTATTGCGCTACTAGTGCGGTCGACTTTTCGTTTTACACCCGCTAGACAGCTATTGCGCTACTAGTGCGGTCGACTTTTCGTTTTACACCCGCTAGACAGCTATTGCGCTACTAGTGCGGTCGACTTTTCGTTTTACACCCGCTAGACAGCTATTGCGCTACTAGTGCGGTCGACTTTTCGTTTTACACCCGCTAGACAGCTATTGCGCTACTAGTGCGGTCGAATTTTCGTTTTACACCCGCTAGACAGCTATTGCGCTACTAGTGCGGTCGACATTTTTTTTACACCCGCTAGACAGCTATTGCGCTACTAGTGCGGTCGACATTTCATTTTACACCCGCTAGACAGCTATTGCGCTACTAGTGCGGTCGACTTTTCGTTTTACACCCGCTAGACAGCTATTGCGCTACTAGTGCGGTCGACTTTTCGTTTTACACCCGCTAGACAGCTATTGCGCTACTAGTGCGTCGAATTTTCGTTTCACACCCGCTAGACAGCTATTGCGCTACTAGTGCGGTCGACATTTCATTTTACACCCTAGACAGCTATTGCGCTACTAGTGCGGTCGACTTTTCGTTTTACACCCGCTAGACAGCTATTGCGCTACTAGTGCGGTCGACTTTTCGTTTTACACCCGCTAGACAGCTATTGCGCTACTAGTGCGGTGAATTTTCGTTTCACACCCGCTAGACAGCTATTGCGCTACTAGTGCGGTTCATTTCATTTTACACCCGCTAGACAGCTATTGCGCTACTAGTGCGGTCGAATTTTCGTTTTACACCCGCTAGACAGCTATTGCGCTACTAGTGCGGTCGACTTTTCGTTTTACACCCGCTAGACAGCTATTGCGCTACTAGTGCGGTCGACTTTTCGTTTTACACCCGCTAGACAGCTATTGCGCTACTAGTGCGGTCGACTTTTCGTTTTACACCCGCTAGACAGCTATTGCGCTACTAGTGCGGTCGACTTTTCGTTTTACACCCGCTAGACAGCTATTGCGCTACTAGTGCGGTCGACTTTTCGTTTTACACCCGCTAGACAGCTATTGCGCTACTAGTGCGGTCAAATTTTTCGTTTTACACCTGCTAGACAGCTATTGCGCTACTAGTACGGTACCGAACTTGCATTCTAGGCCAGTTATAAGCCCTAGGGCTGGATATCAAGAGGTCCAGTTGAGGCACTCCTAAGTCCTCGTGCACCGTAAACCAATCTAATTGTTAGTATCATAGGCTCGTCATAAGTCCTATGGCTAGATATCAAGAGGTCTAGTTGAGGCTCGTCATAAGTCCTCGTACTCTCGATTGCATTATAGGCTTGTCATAAGTCCTATAGTTAGACATCAAGAGGTCTAATTGAGGCTCGTCATAAGTCCTCGTACTTCCAACCACATTCATACACTCACGATCGCATCTCATCAAATCACAAAACCGTAGTGAGAATTTTTGGCACCCCGTCAACCTTGATCCAATTCTGCAAGGGCTTGCAAAATTGAATCAAGGGGAGCCATCTGTAGACACCAAAAATTCTCACCCCCATAAACAATTCCGATAACGATAAAATAAGAGGGGTCGTCGCCTTTCTTTCTCAAAACGTATCAATGTGCATGCTAAAACGAAACCATCATTTTTTAATCTTTTTCAAAGCATTCATAGAAACACAATTTTTCGAAAATGAATTTCCAACAATCATACGGTTTTTAAACCCGTCCCTTTTGTTTTATTCACCTTTTTTATGCTCATTTGTTCACTTTTTGAGTTATCTTTTATTTTTCATATTGTTACTCATTTATTTCATCCTATCTTCTAGGATTTACTCTTATTTTAATTATTCTATAGGATCGTTTCTATCATTTTATGTGTATTTTCATTATTATTCATGTTATTATATATTGTTTTTTTCGTCGCTAATTCGATTATCTTCCTCTCATTTCGTTTTATTACTCGTATATATCTAATTCAATTTCCATTTTTAGGGCATTCAACTGTATCTTGTTTCTATCATACTAGTACTATTTCATTATTTCATATATTTGTTTCGTTTATTTTATTATGTTTTGTATTTTATTGTTTGCATTCCATAATTTTATAATTCTTAGGAAGAAAACAATTCATTTTGTTATATTAAACTCTTTGGTTTTAATGTATATCTTCATCCAGAACACTAGTGTTTTTTTAAAAGGATTATTCAGTTCGAAGTGGAACTGTAGTATATACAAAGTGCTGAGGTAGTGCAGCTGTAAGTATAGGTTAAGAGATACCATTGGTCTTGTTTTCAAATCTCAGTGCCAACATTAGAGTACTTTTACTCTTGTTTTAATAATTTCTTTCCAGTCAAACTGGACCCATTATTCAGATCCAACAAATCCAGCCCAGCACCCACACTTACATCAAACGAGGCCCAGAGTTTACATGGCCCATTCAGTTTTTAACCCCTGAAAACCCTATTCTTTCCCTATTTGAAGCCAGACATTCCACTCACCAAGCGGACAACACGGATATAACGTCTTTCTCGCAAGCAACCTTGTGTCTTCCTCTGGTCTTGCACTCGCGAGAATAACAGAGAGCACCATACCAAGAGTTTTTCCTTGCTTTAAAAGACCCCCACGAGAACCACCATTTCTCCGCCTGAACCTCGCCTCTGTTCGCCATCTTTTTTTTTTCACTAAACTTCATTGCCATGCGTTTAACAAGAAGGGTAAGTTGCATCTACATCTGCAACATGGGCAACCTGGTTCCATTTTCTCTGCTCTCTTTACCGCCATCTCAGTTCGTTCTATCTGTTCTTCATCTTCAAGATCAGCACCTCTTTGAGATTCTTCTTTATTTTTTTTTTTTCTTCTCTTTTCGATTTCTCTCGGTCTCACTCACTATTATCGAATCGTTTTGCCGAATGAGCCATGAAAGGCGACGGTTTAGAGACAAGAGGACGCCATTATCAGTCGCTAAGACTGGGAGAGTTCATTGACGATTTTCTTGTCTTCGTTTCTTCTCATTATGATATTGTCAATTTCCTTTCCTTCGTACTACATTCATGCCCCATGAACAAAAAGAAATCCACCATGGGTTCTGGAGTTCAAGAGACTCGCGCAAAAAAAACTGAAAAGCCGAGAGGGTTATCTACTCTCCGTTAGAGTCGCCTCTCTGCTGCTCTTCAAATTTTGGTTCATTTACTATTTTGTTCCTGTAAAATGGCTCATATCCTACATGTTAATTATTCGTGAGAATTTCCAATTATTGTTCCTTCAAAACAGATTGTACATCGATCTCTTTCGCTCTCTTCTGCATCTGTTTGTATTCTGATCCTCTCCGTTTGCTCGAGAAGGACTGGGTCGCCGTCGACATTTTTTTTCTTCACCTCTTTTACTGAACATCACCCTTATGTTGGGTTCTATTAATATGTTTAAAACAGCATGGTATGGACGCGGAAGTCTGCAGACAGGAGGAGAAACCGCAAGGTTGACCTATCACTACTTTCGAATACTCAATCACTTCACCCATGGTCCCTTGTTATGCTCATTCGTACCGGTTATCGACCAAGAAACTGGCAACCCTGTTTATGCTCATGTTCCTTTCTCTATTCTGTAATATGGGTACTATGTAGATTGGGTTTGAGATATCCGTAAGAAGTAGAGCTATTGTTGCATTTCGTTTCCTTGTCCCGTTTGTAATGTATCTATATTGAGGTATAATCGAGAACACTTTGTTCTCGCCATTACCAAGCCCTGTATGACTGAGCAGTTCTTTATTTAGGTCTCTTGATCTTTTTTTAACATCTGTGTATGTCGAGCTCGTTGTGTTGGACTATATGGGCAGTTTATGTGCTTCTGCTTGCTTACATGTACTTAACCCCTTCGTGTCTTGTGTTTATTACATCTGTGCTGTGCCAGAACAAGGCCAACTACTTTTCGTTTGGCATTAGAACAAATGTTGATTCCATGGCTTCCGATCAGAATCAAGCCGTATCAGTGGTTCATCCCCTCTGTATCATTTTTCCATCTGTTCATATACCTCGTTTTTTTTTTCTACAGCTACTGTGTGGTTAACTTTCTGCTCTCTTGTATTATCTTTCTCGATTAGTTTGCAGGAACTCTGCATGCAGAAAACCGGTATTTATTCTTAACCCAGTTCCTTGCTTGACTCTGAATGTAGGACATCGCGTACTGTTCGAAACATGCTTCTGATATAATGTCGATGCTCTGATCCGTGTGATGTACAATGTGCTGATGTTTGATCTTCGATTCTTGAATATACATGCGCAACAGTTGGCTGTTTTGCTCTTTCGTTTCAGTTTTTTTTCTCTCTCTTTCTTTCTTTTTCTTTCTTCTTTTGCTATATGTGTAGTGCGTTGCTGGAAGCTCTAAGTTTGGGGGCTTAACATGTATAGCTTGTCGGTTGTTGAACTTAATCAGAGAATGAGAGTCTTGCTTATGACCTAAGACATGAAATTGGTTCTCTTGTTTTGGTGTTTAGGTTAGTCTAAGGTGTTGGCCTAAAAGCAACAGAAATGCCAAAACACGCAGGGAAGGGGATGACTGTTGAAGTAAAACGAGTCGAAAATTTAGCTTAGCTCTCATCAGCTTGGACGATGTGTAATATTGATAGTTTCACAAATTCAGTGCTTTTCTAGTTGGTAGTTTTCTTCACTTGCTCCATTCAGAACTCTGTTCTGTCATTAAAAGAATACAGGAAGATGGTTAATAAAATGGAATAGCCACCCAATATGATGATAATATTTTTATTTTTTATGGACAGATTCATGTTAACTGCTATGTGCGTTTGTACAATATAGATTGACTAGAAAATTTTGGGGTAGCTTGCTAATCTGGTTTAGTTTCATTTCGGGAGGAAAAGGTGAATGAACAGAACGGGACAAAGTGTTCGATAGTTTAGGGTTGATTAATGCTTGGGTTTTTGACCTTAGGCTGATTTTTCAATGGCAATGAGACAAAACTAGGCCTCTTAAGTTCAGATTGAGGCTGCTATCAATTTTGACCAATTGTGCATTATCTGGGTTTGCTTCGTGTATTTATCTCTGCACTGTACATATACATACTTCATATCTAGCTTTATTGCGTTCTTCAATTCATCTCCTTGTATTTTGATAACTATTACTATGCCCTAGTTATTAAACTTTAGGACCAAACCTTAGGATAGAGGGTGAACCCTAAGATTTAGGTGAGCCATGGTCCCACCTAATAAATTGGATGATCCCTACACCCAACTACACTTTATTATATTAATAATGAGAATGAAGAGGTATTCCAATAAAAGAAAAAGAGAAGAACAATTCACTCCACCTCTCAGATCAGCCCAATATCATTTCTCAAACTGGCCCAACTTCACTTCTCAAATCAGCCCAAATAAAAAAGGCCACTTCGACCCAATTTGGCCCGCAAGTCCAATCTCAACCTAAAATTGGCACAAGTCCAATATTTGAGCCAAAGGCCCACTTGACCAAGGCCCAAACTTCCAACTTTGACTAAGGCCCAAGTCTAACTTTGACCAAGACCCAAGTCTAACTTTGACCAAGGCCCAAACTTCCAACTTTGACCTGGTCCAACTTTGACCAATCTTAACTTTGACCTTGATCCAACTTTGACCAATCTTAACTTTGACCTTACCCAACTTTGACAACATGAACATTGACCTTGACCCACTTTGACTTGATCCCACTTTGACTCAGTCTAACTTTGACCCGGTCCTTTTTTTTCTGACCCAACTCAAATTCAAACCAAATTCAATTCAAATTCAGTTCAAACCCAATTCATTCAGCCAATTCAATTCCAATTCATTCAATTCAAAATTCATTTCAATTCAAAATTCATTCTAACTTCAAATCCAGATTCATTTCAATTCCAATTCAAATAAATATTCATTCAACCCCGATTCAACTTCGATTTCAACTCAATTTCGATTTCATTCCAATTCCCCCTGCATTCTAAATGTCTCACAGACCCGAGCGTCTCACAGACTTTGTCATTCTAACGATTCGAATGTCTCACAGACCTGAGCGTCTCACAGACCCGAGCGTCTTACAGGCCCAAGCGTCTCACAGACTTCAACATCTCAAGGTTTCAAACGTCTCATAGACCCGAGCGTCTCACAGACCAAAAATCCCATACTTCAAACATCTCAGGAGGATTCAAGCATCTCCTAATAAAGTTTGAACTACGTAAGGTCTGATCTCAACAGGGAGTTGAGTACGTAGGCAACCCACACAGGGTGCGACCCCATATCAATCAAAAATGCCATTTTTCACTCAGCCATCTCACCTCCAAACAACCCCGTATTGTCTCACAGACCCGAGCGTCTCACAGACTTTGTTATTCTAATGATTCGAATATCTCACAGACTAGAGCATCTCACAGACCCGAGTGTCACACAGATCCGAGCGTCTCATAGATTTCGACATCTTAAGATTTCAAATGTCTCATAGACCCGAGCGTCTCACAGACTTTAACATCCCACACATCAAACATCAAAATCCCAAAATCCTAAGCGTGAACTACGTAAGGTCTGATCTCAACAGGGAGTTGAGTACGTAGGCAGCCCATCCAGGGTGCGACCCCATTCCAAACAAAAACCCTTTTCCCCCTCTAAGGTGGCTCTCATATCTCTCAGAACACTCAAACCTTCTTTGGCTCCCACAAACTTCAAACCATCAGACTCCAAGTCTTGTCTATTCACTCAACCTCGGACTTTTTCCAAATCTTCATTCTATACTCGTTCAAATTCACCAATTCCTCTTCTTGGCGCTAGCTTGGTAGAAAAGCTCGCCTCATCAGCTCCTCACACTCTACTTGCTTCCTATCCTAATCCTATCCTTGTGGCCCGTTGAAATGAATCTCTCTAATAAGGTTTTGAAAGAAGGCAATCCCGACAATTGGAGACCAAGGTTTCCTCGGGCACCAATCCAAAGTCGTGGTTGTTGCCACTTCTAAGGGGTGTAACCCAGTGCGAACCCATAATAGAATCTCTAGTATGATCAGATGAGTCCTATCCATAGGCAACAAATCATCAGAGTCAACCAATGGTTCTTAGAACCCTCATTCCCTTCCTTCCTAGTATCGTAGGTCAAACTAGGTGGCGACTCTAGTCAATTTCCGCCCTTAGGGCATAAGTCCGCGTGGAGCCCATCGAGAGCGGGTGTAGTGCACACTTGCACTCCCCTTTATGCTTTGTGGGAAAGACGGACGATTTAGTAGGTATTTGAGGGATGCCAGAATAACGGGTTTTCACCCTCCACAGAATGGCAGTTTCTAAGATCTAGGCTTTTGTAGTCAGACCATGTTTAGATAAACCCTCCCTCATACCGAAAAATCACCCTCCACAACTGGGTCCTCTGCCTATATGGAAACTTGTTTTAGAAAGCCTATGTAGTTCTAGAATTGTGTGACGGTAACAGCCCTGAATAAACTAGTGCTTAGATTTAGGGTGAGCTTCGAAGAAGCTACTACCAAGCAAAATATTTAGTACTAGTATATAATAACTATAATAATGTACTCATCGTCTACAATAGTGAGTTCTCACTTTAAACATTCTTTCATCTATCCACCAATTTTACTCTATTTTATTTATTACTATTGAAGTGTTATAGTCAATATTATTTGTTTGTAGAGTATTGCTTAATTGAGGAGCAGTGAAAGAGAAATAGGGAAAATTTTCTTAATTGAGGAGCAGTTGTAATCCTCTTCTTATGAATCCTGCTGTGTGTTTGCCTGTCTTAATCCTCTTCTTGTGTTTGTGCTGTGTAGGACTCACTGCTTCTCGCACACCAAATTTAAGCTAGGGTTGAAAACATTCCTATTTAGTCACGGTAATATACTCTAACTTGTCTTCTTCTCTTTAATTTAGTCACTAGAATGCTTACTTCTCATCGTAGGCCATCGTTGATTCAGAAGAACATGGTTTAATGGACTGTAGTTTAGTAGAAAGGCTCATGGGCACGTGTAAAAATGAATGTTTCGTACTTAAGTTGTCTGTTCAGACAATTCTTCATTGTTTTGCTTGTTTAAAACCCGGGATGTGATTCTTTTACCCTTTGCTTTACTCAAAGCTCCTCACTTGCAACTAGAATTACATTTTGATGATGGTCAGTAATTCTTCTTCGTTATCTGACACCAACTAATATTATAGTGCATGGCCATGTATCTTTTTCAATTTTTTGCTTGTTTAATCCAGGGCTGTGATTTTTTTACCCTTTTCTCTACTTAAAGCTCCTCACTTGCTGCTAGAATGACATTTTTATCATTTTGATGGTGGTCATATTTCTTCTTCGTTAGCTGACTAATTGTTATCTGATATTCTTTCATGTAAGCTATGAGTCGTTCATGGCCTAGCTTGTCAAAGCAACTGCTTTTTATAATGCTCCAAAGGTGTCACATTTTTCCCTCATCAGGTCAGACTTGCTGATGTTATTTATGACTATTTGTTTTAAGTGCAGCAATTTCATTGTTCCACTCACACTTTTAGTTACTACTCTTACAGTGGCTGTGCATAATTTTAGTTGGCCATGTTGAACTATCTTTTAATATTTTTGTATGACTAGCTTTCAGGGATAGTGAAAAACAGCAGGACTAGTTGTTTGGTATAATAATAAGTATGTACTCTTCTGGAGATGCTGCTACGATTGATAACATTGATGTTTCCATCCTTCAAGAATTATGCACTCTCGACCTTGAATCTTCTGGAGCATCCATAACTCCTTACTCTAGTATTGATGTTCTGCATCATTACTGTTAAAAGCTACACATGAATAAGTATGTCTTTGAATATGTGATTAAACTAATATCCATCTAGAACGTAATTGAGAAGTTATTATTGGTTTCACGCAGATTCTCCAGTCTAAAACCGCTTCAAAATGTCACAGTCTTGAGGTTTGTATTAGTTTGAAGTCATTCTACCTCCAAATGCAGCTATCCAAGCAATAGTTGGACCCCCCGCATTATGATTTTCTATTTTCCAAGCAGCTTGCTTGCTTGAAAGCCTGCAAGAAATTACACAATCTGGGTGCCCTTGATGATAAATTTGTTTCTTCGTTTGACACAGATGTAACAAC
The DNA here is from genome assembly GCA_023374045.1 of Limonium bicolor. Taxonomy (NCBI): domain Eukaryota; kingdom Viridiplantae; phylum Streptophyta; class Magnoliopsida; order Caryophyllales; family Plumbaginaceae; genus Limonium; species Limonium bicolor. The sequence goes on from JAIOTZ010000553.1 coordinate 28,827, forward strand.
AGAGATAGAAATGCAAAATAACAAATCAGATTGTGGCACCATTGGTGACTTCTGAAAAATGTGTACACCATTTGCTTGTTCCAATTTTAGGTTTCTATTTGCCCATCTAATAATTTTTTGGTTGCAAGGAACTACAAAGAGAAAAGAGTTGCACTGGACTATTCAGATTTGTTCATTGCTGGGACGTGGAGAGGAAAATCTTATCTTCTGGTGCCATATTTCATGCATACAAGCTCAACTTTTCCAGTAATATAGACATGTATATTGATCCTTCCGATATGTGGTTAACAGTTATCATGAAACAAAATACTACGATGTCATCATAAGTGGTGATTTGGTGTATGTATGATTATTGTAATTGTTTACGATGTTGAATATAAGTTTTTGGATTAATAAAATGAATTAAATATTCTAAGTATTGTGCTTAATAATATATAGTTTCATGTCTATTGAGTATTTTAATATTTTATTGTTTAACAATTTTAATTTTGAAATAGCTTTATAATTTAAATATATAAAAAATATAATAAATCACAATATAAACTAAATATGATCAAATAAATGTAAAATACAAAAAAAATATAAATACCTACGGATTATCTATGGAAATATTCCGAAGGTAATACTTAAATACGGATTACACATGGTCTGTCTAATAATAATAATTGGTATAGTTCGTAGGTAACAGTTTACCTATGGATTATTTCCGAAGGTAATATTTTACCTACGGATTACCTACGGAATGTCTAATAAAAATGACTGGTGTAGGATTCCATCGGTAATCTGTAGGTAAAATATTACCTATGGATTATAGCCGTAGGTAATATTTTACCTACGGATTACCAACGGATATTATGCAGTGGGGAAACGATGACGTGGCATCGGGTTACCTACGGATTTTCCGTAGGTAATTTACCTTCGGACAATTCCGTAGGTAATTTACCTTCGGACAATTCCGTAGGTAATTTACCTTCGGACAATTCCGTAGGTAATCTGTCGGTAATTACGGCTGACATTTTCGTAGGTAATCCGTAGGTAATTTACCGACGGACTCATTTTTCCGTCGGAATCTAATTACCGACCAATTAAATACCGATGGATGTTTTGAGTGAAATTTTGTCGGTAATCCGTCGGTAATTCTGATTACCTACGGATTACCTACGGAATTGTCCACAGGTAATTTGTTTTTTTCTAGTAGTGTGTCGTGATCTCAGAATAATAAGCACTCTTCTGGTCTCCTCCACTCTCTTGGCACCTGATCCATCGACTGATGTCTTGTTCAGTGGGGTTTGGATTGACAGATAAGAACCGGTTCTCCATGAGAGTCTCCGGTCTTGAGATTAGATCCTCACAAGGAGGGCACATATGAAAGGATCCACACCCTTGACAATCAATGTATTGGTCGTAGGTTGCTCCAGAGGTGTAGCCGTAACAATCTTCTACTTGATCATCAAGACCATCCATTAGAGATAGGTTCCTAAAAAAAAGGAACACAAATTTATACACAAAAGGGGGAAATAAATGAAATGAAAAATATGCACAGAAACTAAACAAATAATAAACAGATAGTTGGACCGAAGTCCCCGGCAACGGCGCCAAAAACTTGTTGAGCAAAATAGTAGTGAAACTATCTTGCTAACTATGGGCAGTGAACCCAATCATTGTAGTACAACAAGGTCGTATCCACAGGGACTTTGTAACTATCTAGCTAATTATAAGCTTAGTAAATATGCAAGAGGATATATACAAAAGTGCATAAATGTAAATTAGGGGTTTTGGGTTTTTGGGTTGTAACTGGAGAAATAAAGGAAAGCAATAAACACTAAACTATCTAATCTAGGATAGGTGTAGCTCGGGATAGGATATTCGCACCCGTCATCCCCTTTCTACCAATTGTCGAACCTCGAACTCATAGCTAAACAACGGGAATTTAATTAATAGCCAAATCCAGGTCTATTAATCCTAACCAAATTAACGGGGACTGAATGTTCGTTCAAATCCCCAATTCAATCAGAAGCATTAAGCGCAAATCTACCCTAAGTTGCAATGAGAACCTCATCTCAAAATTAGTGAAAATCGGCTAACATTGATTTAGTCCCAACGGTTTAGGTTTCTATCTCAGAATATCATTTTGATAGAATCCCACAATAATGCTAAACTAATCGGTAGGCCGAACCGACCAATTTAACACATAGAAGACAAATTGAGCAAAACCATTAACAAATCCCCAAATCTTGAGCAACAAGTTTAGAAGTCATAAACACTCAATAATCATCTTCATTAAGCTCAAAGACTAAAATAAAGCACAAACACAAGTTCAAGATTCAACAATGGATTTTGGGGGATTTGGGGCTTTATCCAAATCCCTACCTACAAGTGATTCTACACAGCCATAGGAGAGAAAATAAAAGAGCAAGGGATAGAAGTATCCATTAATGGAGCTTGGAAGGAGGTGGGCATCTCTTCTCTTCTCCTCCCTTCTCTTCTCTTCTTCTTCTTCTCTTCTCATCTTCTTTTCTTCTTTAGAATCGTCTCTCCTCTCTGTTTTGGGGCGGAACTCGACTGAATGAAGAATGGGGAAGTTATTCCCAAAATTCCCCGTTTTAAAATGCAGATATGGGCAAATTTTTGACCCGACCGACCCACCCTGGGTCGGTCCCGTGGGTCGGTCACGTCCAGGAGCAATTTCGGGGCCGAAAACGCGTTTTTTAAAGTCCGACCGACCCAGGGACCGACCCAGACTATGGGTCGGTCGATTCCAGTAGCTCGGGGACAAAAATCGTGTTCTTTTAAAAGTCCGACCGACCCAGACCTATGGGTCGGTCAATTCCAGTAGGCTAACTTCGAAATGTTGTATCTTCTTCGTTTCAGCTCCGATTTTGGATCCGTTTGCGCCCACGCGTTCCTCTCTTCATCTAATTTACTCCTATCTATGTTATTTCTCCTGTTTAAACAATAAATGTGTAAGAAACCAATGAAACACAAAACTAGAGGAAAACAAGCCAGAGTGGAGAAATGAGCATGAAAGTGTTGATTAAACATATGAAATACTCCCCTAAAACATACTCATTTAGACACTCATCATTGCTGTGTGGCGGCGTTCGACGGAAAGAAGGGCGGTGATTTGGAGGCGATTTGAAGAAGGTAGGGTTCGAATGGGGTGAGAGTCGAGTATACTGATTTCAGTAATGTCGAGCTCGAGTTGGGGGTAGAAATAAGAGGCATTCCTGTATACAACCGCCGAAAATGATATTTTTAAAAAAAACATGTTTTTCGGCGGTTCCTGTATATAACCGCTGAAAATTCAATAACCAGACACTCTTTTTCGGCCAAAATGTTAAAACCGCCGAAAATTGGGGGCCGAAAAAAGGCCTTTTTTCTATTAGTGCTTCCTAAGCAAAACCTATTGGTAAAAAGCTTAGGAAGGAAAAAGAGTGCCCACCACATCCGTTACAGCCCTATCATTCCATTACTAGAATCATACATAATCACGTGCCAAACTACCTAGATCCTCAAGTTAAGAGAAGAGGCTAATATACCCTCTTGAGTAGACTAGGCTATTATCTTGGGCTTTGAATTTCCATTTTTCACTTGGCTCTTCCTGGACTGCTTGAACTTGATTGTACCACTTTCCATCTTGAGAGGTTCTTCCCGGGATATGACATTGTTTCGAGTAATGATCCTTCATTTCCTTGCATAAAGAGATTCATAAAACATGGGTTTCCTTTCATTACGTCACATGGGGCATAGATGAAGAGTAACGATCCTTTATTTCCTTCTCCAAGTGCCTTGAATTTTGCATTATCCATCTGGTCCCTTTCTCTGCCTTTTGCACCTTTATTTCTTCTTCATTCCAAAGGACAAGTGTAATAATAGTAACTCCTAATCTACCTTGAGTTTAGACTTCATCTCAAGCTAACCTTACCCTTTTTCTTCCCCAATGACTTTGAACTTTTAACTACTGGTCATTTTAGTTGTGTATCCATTAGGCCAAGCACTAAGCTTTTATTACTGGTCTCTTCCCTTATTTTCCTTGGTTTCACAGGTGAGCCCAGTCCCCTAATATTTTGGAGACTGGTTATCACCATCTCTATCATCTACTGCTTGGAGTAGGCCAGGAAATGTTTGTGGAGGTTCTTCTTTGTTTGGATGGGGTTTGGAACATGGCACCCAAGTTGTTCTAGTAGCTTAACACACTCTTCTGGTTCTACTTCAACGTTCAAAATAGCTCCCGTGTTATCTTGTGATGGAGTGGGTGTTTTCTCGTGCGCGCATGGAGGTGTATTATGAAAGAGCTCTACAAATAATATGCATTTCTCTTTTTCTTCAGGCATTTGCTTTTCCCTCTGGGCTGTTACACTTGCCACTATGTGGCTTTCATTTTCACTTCCCATCTCTTGATTGGTGGATGTTACCTGTCCACACGTTCCTCCTATTTTTTTAGTTGTCTCTTCCTTTTCTGTTATTATGATTTTGTCTGGGCCAGTATTTTTGTCTTTATTTACGCCGTTGTGCAGAATTTTCATGCAGTCGTCGTCCCTCTTGGGGTTCTCCTCTTTTTCGTGTTCCTTTTCTCTCTGTATAGTACTTCCATTGTCTTAGGAATCATTGTGTCTCCCATAGTTATCTCATTAACCTATCCTCATTTTTTCCATCGTGTGGTGGCTCTAGGATTACCTCGGTATCTGGTTCCTTTTATCCTTGTGCATTGATCCCACTATTTGTCTCTTATCGGTCATTGGGAACTGTCATTAGTGGCCAAACATTTATTTTGTCGGAGTCGTTATTCCCATATGTCATGTTGTCTTGGATTTCGAGATGGCCATTCTTGGTAGCACTTGCTATGCTCTCTTGAGATTCCTCATGGTTCCTCGTATAACTCTCTCTCTCAATCATTCTCAGCTCTTCAGATTCCTTATTTTGCTGATTCAGATTATCCATCCCGTTTGCAAACTGGACAATACTATCATTGGATTTCTGTGTTAGTGTTTGCCTCCACAGTTGGGAGCTGACTTGTACTATAATAACTAGGAATTTTGTGTCGTCGACGTTGACCATGATTTTCTAGTTAATAAGTTGCAGCGTGGACGTCTCTATTTGTATGCGGATTTATGCGTTTTTCTTAAAGCTATTCTCTTCTTCCTCTATTCTGATCACGTCCCTAATTGTTTAAGCAATCTGTTTCACATTTGACTTGTTCCATGCATCGAGTGGAATGCCTTTTATGACGATCCATGTTTTTCATTTTTCCACCTGATCATTGGTTCCCCATTGTCTAAGTTCCACTTCAGCCGGTTCTTTACCTTTTTCTTATGCCAAGTTGATTGCCTCTTCCGCTTCTCCTTTGGTGTTGAAGACCATTAAGAATTTCTTCTTGGAAAATGCCAGTAGTCCAACTAGGTTCGACCATCGGTTATAGAGGAACTTCATTGCTTCTTTGGCGCTTTTTTCTACTTTAAGAGTTATTACCACACATTTGCTGAGGCACGTTATCATCTCTTTGTCAGCCTTGACCTTGACGGTCAGTCTGGAGACAATGTCGCTATGCTCTTTTCTAACCCAACTTGTGACACTCCTCGGTGAATTTTTGTGCCTTATTCGATCATCTTGTGTCTGGGCAGTTGATTTCCCCTTTCTCTATTGCCTTGAAACTCCATCCTAGCCCTTAGTTTGGACCCGTATATGTATCCATCCTTGCAGACCATCAATTACATGTCTTGCATTAGATATACGAGGGATGTTGACAAATGTGCATGCATTACAGGTCTTTTGTATTACTTTTCTGCTTATGAACAGTCTGGTCCAGTGTGCGAACCTTTTTATCAGCCTTCCCTATTGGTACTCTATTACTTTTTGGCTTATATTGTCGATAAAGATTGTGGTCGAGTGTTAGAAATACTGTGGGGGGAGGAATAGGCCCAACGTAGGGAATTATATAAAATACCCATATAGAATAGTAAGGCCCAATAAATCATGAGGTTCCATCCTAAAACCAATTGGCATTAGGTGGAGTAGCCCATTAGGCTATATGAACTACTTACTAGCTATATAATTTTTCAATGTGGAACTCACACTTGATCTTCAACATCGAGCTGGACTTTTAACGGATGTACTTGTCTCATTGGTTGCCAATACTCTTTCCTACCTGTTGGTGGTCTTTTTCATCGTTCTGGTGTTTTCGTCTCCCTCCTGGGTGGTGCTTTGCTTGTGTTGTATCTTGAGTCACCGCCGTAACCAGCTTGAAACCTTTTCCTCTGCCTGGCTTTCCATCTTGATTTTATTCATGTCTCTTCTTTTTTCTTGTAGCTTGAGAATCTCCATCCTCTCCATATGGTGGGTACTAGAGTATGTTGTAGGGGTTTTTGGGGGTGGGGGAGTGGAGTTTGTTATGGTCTTATTGGCTGTAGGAGAGTTTAGATTGGTTTTGGTAGTGGGGGTATTTGTTCTGAGGTTTGTGGTGATGATGACGGTGGCTTAGAGGTTTGTGGTGGTAGTGACGGTGGCTTAGGGGTGGTAGCATGGTATCGGCGAAAAAAGACGAAAGGTTGAGCAAAGGGGTGAAGGGCTAGAGAGAGGAGAGAGTGCATCATATATTAATAACATACGAAAGTATTGTCTAGTATATGGTAATGATATGGTGGATGTGTATAGCAACCTTTCAAAAATACTAAACAAACCGTCAACTTTCGGATACACCTATTAAATAGCCGACTACACATTTTAAGCTTTAATATAATAAACGGAAAACAAAATACTACTCTCTCCTATTTTTAATATAAGTCTAGATACATCTCCAAAACGATTTATATTACAAATAGAAGGAAGTATAAGTTTGCAGAATCAAATATAACAATTCTTAAATTTCTAAAATATATCATTAAATATGTCAAAATGACAGGGAAGAGTAACTCAAATCTGTTTGGATGAGCCCATCCATTCAAGAGTTTTATCCGCAAGTAGTCACGCCTCCCAAGAATAATATCTCTGACTATGGTATGATTGTCTCCAGATGCCTGTCGTAGCTCTGCACGGGCTCTCCTTTTCCGTGTCCGATTTCCGTTTGCCATGCCAGTTGCTCCTCCCATTGCGTAACACGAAACCATATATCCCAACGTCAGCCCACATGTCCGTCTTTAGACGGTTTTCTCTAAACGGTTTTGGTAGTGCTACACAACTATCTTCACGGAAATATTAAAAGAGTGCGACTGTGTGAGTACACCTGGTTCTAAGAATCAGTGGTTTTGGCGTCCCAGAGAAACTGCCCATGGAATCAGATTTCTCCTGCCCCAGAAAAACGGGGGTGCTACAATCCCAAACCAGGGGCTATAAGTTCTTTTATCTAATCTGCCCAACTTATCCGTCTACATTTTCAACACACCAACCTCACCAACCAAACGGTTTCTATATACACCCAATCAAATCTCATCTTATTTCATCACTATCTTGTTCCCAATTATCTCTCCTCCAACACTCAACCTCTTACATTCCGTAAAAGAAATAACCAAACACGAGTAAAATAACACTAGCTACCTACAATAGAGTCCGTACAATCCTGGATTTCGAACCACAAGTTAGCCAGTATCGGTGAGCACACACACGCACACTACTACACAACCATCAAACAATATTATATGCTACCTACTTCTTCCATCTCTTTTCAATATGATACATAACTATTTGAATTGATTGCAGGCACGTTGTGGGCAACAGCAGTGGGAGCATCTCTAGCATATAACTCACATCCGAGTGCAGCAGCAGTTCTAAAGCCTAGTCTCAGACTCATTCATGCTAGGATGCATGCTCAAGCACTGACTTTAGTTGTCTTGTCTAGTGCCGCAGCTTACCATTACTATGACAAGAACTACAACAATTCAACTCAACAGCAACACCACAACAAGGCATCCATTCATTGATCTGATTATTGGTGGTCTTAATCTCTAGTGTTGTCTGTTTCCAAGGGGCCGGGAGAGTGTAATATGACGAGTACCAGCTAGCTACCTATTTACCTTCTGTTTAGACAAGGTGAGTTGCAGAGTTGCAGTCGGTCATGATTTGGTTTGGGTCAGTAGTCATCTGATGAGTTGCTTATATATGCTCTGTAATATTTACCATACTACTAACTACTACAATTACCCAGCTCTTAATTTCGTGCAATCAAATCCACAAGCTATATATATGATCTCCATATCTCTTTAGTGTGGCATTTGAGCCGCCCAACGGATCTATTAAACGAATTAAAAACGCTAATAAAGCTTTAGCGCATGTTTTTCGAGAAAACTCGAAAACGTGACTTTGAGTGGTCAAATGAACCCATAAAAATTGTAGTCAACCAAATAACTATAATTAAACATTAATGGAAGCTTAAGAACCATTAAAATTAAAGAAACGAGAAAAATCCGGTGAAATACCCCAAACCAAAGTATGCTAAGTAAACATCAAATTATGATGTAGTAAGGCTAAAATATGCCTTAGAAAGATTGGTAGACAATTTAAACCAAGGAAAACAAGAAAACGCCTTAAGGGCAATTTGGGCAAAAACATGCTCTAAGCTTGAGTGACTTTGATTAGCACCCAAATACCATTATAAGACTTTGTAATATGCTAATGGACACTTTAAATCAATTATCAAAGAAAACCAAGCTCAAAAACAAGCTTAAACATAAAATGTGCTTTAAGACTCCTTAAAGCGCCTTTTTGAAAAATTGTCTTAGAAATGAGTTTTGAGTGGCTAAATGCCCATGATTACATCTTAATCAACATGTGTGCTAATTAGTATCAGATTAGGAAGTCTAAATCAATGGGAAAGCAAAAATTTCACAAATATTGACACTAGTTTGTGAATAGTGCCAAATAGTGACTAGTTTAAGTTTTAGTCAACATAAGTCAATTAGTTGGTCAAACAAGACCATAAATATCTTGATTATAAGGGGGTGGCCGGTTTTTGATGTGGGGAGTCACCACATGACAAAGCAATTAAAGGAAAAGAAGAGGAAAAAGAGAGAATATACTATTTGCTTTATAAAAGCAAAATACCTTATATTAGCCTACCTCTCTCCTCTCTTCTTCATTTCTCTTCTTATCCCATGGTTTTCTTCACCTTCTTCATCCTCTCAAACCGTTCCAAGCAGCTCCATTCTTGCTCCATCTACAAATGTCCCTAACTTGCTCATTTTAGCTCCAAATCAAAAACTAAACACATATACCTCTTAGATAGCTCAAGCTCTAGCTTTCTATCTTTTCAAGTCCTTCAAAGCTCCATTTCGGTGCCAAGAGAAAACTCCATTGATGGAGGAAAATCAAGTTTGAAGAGCCCATTTGGTACTCCATTCATTCAAGGTAAGGAAAATGTAAGAAAAACCATGTTTCCACCACTTCTTCTACATGGCCGAAAACTACCACTCATGGGGCCTTGTTTTTATGCCTTGTTCTAGCTTATTTTATTCACCAAGGACTAGTGGAGGTCCTCTTTCATTCAATGCCAAGTCTACTTTGAGACTTCAAAGGTAATCATCCACTTTTATGTCTTAAAACACATTTTTAACCTAGGTTTTCATTCCTCAAGGTTAGTGTATTGTTTGGCACTCATGAGAGTCATTGTATATTGATTAGAACATTGGCAAAGGAGATTTAATGGGTGGCCGAGATTCATTCAAGAAGAAGGTCTAAGGAGGAAGTTAAGATAAGCTTGAGAAAACAAGGTAAAATGCTTACCTAATGGTAGTTTAAGTTTTAAGGGATGGTATTTAGATAAGTACCAATGTAGCTTTAAGCTACATTAGGTAATGGGTTATATAACCTAGGAAAAGGAATTTAAACAAGCTTGTGAACTTGTGACTAAGGAGCCAATGGGAATGAGTTAGTATATAAGTTTAAGATGGATTTTAAGAGCATTATAACTACTATGAGATTGATGGGTGTATTTGCAGGTTGAAAGCTTTTATATGTGGGAAATTCAGTGTTTAGTTTAAGTTATTTAAGGGCCTAAGAGCCATGTCATTTAAGAGCCTTAGTGATATGCAATTTAAGATTATTGCAAAATATTGAGTTTGTTGTGAATGAGTTGGTTTGGGTGATAAAATATGATGAGAAAGAACTTGATGTGTGTGAGATGGTTGAATGAGGAAAACAATGCATTTGGGCATGATAATATATTAGAGAAGCTATGGCGAAATTTTAGTAGAAAGCAAAGTGTTTAAGTGGTGGAGGTGAGTTAATATGCCCTAGGATTCACTAGGGATCATTATGAGGAACTTGAGTGGAAATGAGTTGACTAAGTAGTTCTTGAGGTTTAGTATGGCCTTGAGATGTCTAGGAGGAATTAGAGGATTGGTGGGTGTATTAAACACACCAAAATCATGGTATGAGGAATGTTAAGACTTGAGGAAATAAGTATAATGTTTTGAGGTGATCTAGGTATGAACTTGAGAATATAACAATGAGAATTTTGGGAAGCTTGTGTAAGTGAAGAGAATACTAGTGGTGGAACAATAAGGTTTTAGTTTAGATGGTAATGAGTGGACTTAGGTGATGGAAGTGAAAATTGAAGGAGAATGTTGTAGATTGACTAGGAACGTATAAGAGTGTAAGATCATGCGGATGGTGAGTAAATTGAGTAAAAGAGATGTAGGTGTCTAAGGAGGGTGTAGGAAGGTCAAGGTAAAGAAGAACAAGGTTAAGGTGCTAAGAGGATGGGAAGAAATGTATAGGTAAGTCCATGAGTTTAGGTTGATGAGTAACAAATGGAAAAGAGAGGAATTGTGCATGAGTATGAAGATGACTTGAGGAAGTTTTGGTAAACGAACTGAAGATGGAAAATAATGTTTATGAAGTGCTCAAACTGTTAAGGAGGGAACACTTGGGTTGGTTGAAGTTTTGGTAAGGTTACAAGTTGGAAATGTAAGGAATAATATGATAAGTGTTAGGAGTGTTTGTAAGAATTTAGTAAATGTTTAAGAATATCTTTAGAAGTTGTTTTGGAGAGTTTGGTGGAAGTTCTAAGGTGAGTTTAAGTGCCTAAATGGTATTAGGACACATGGGGGAACTTGTGGAGAATCTTGGAGTCAAATGGGAATTTAGAAACAAGGTTCTGGAGCCGACACCTTAGGGACCGGACCTGCAAGGTCGGTCGAGCTCAGTTTACACTACCGGAAAGAGTTTCTGGAATCGACCGAACTTGGGGACTGGACTTACAAGTTCGGTCGGGCTAGTATTTTGTGTATGAATTGAGTCTCTAGAATGGACCGAACTTGGGACCGACCTTGACAAGGTCGGTCGGGCTTAAATTTTCAACGGGGAAAACTCTCGGGAATGGACCGACCTTGGGGACCGGACTTGCAAGGTCGGTCGGGGTAAAATTTTCAAACGGTAATAAGTTCTGGAATGGACCGACCTTGGGTAAGGTCTGCCGGTAAGGTCGGTCGACCCTTAAGTTGTCAAAAAAAAACCCTAAGGAAGTTTAGTGGTATTAATGGTACCCCATTAGGAGGGCATTGATGAGTAGAGGTATAAAGACCTACGGGATTAAGTTAAGTATAAACTTAAAAGTTTAAGGTTAGGTTGTAAGAATAAGTTGTAAAACTTAAGAGGCGTTAAGTGGGGAATCATTATGAGTTAAGTGAGTTAATTAAGTTGAATTAAGTTAAGTGATTAATAACCTAAAACTGAATCAATGTTTTAGGACTTGAGAGTTTGGACTCCGGAGGAGAGTAAGCAACCAAACGACCAACGGTGAACGGTACAGTTCTTCTTGTGACCTGCTTGCTAACGAGGTGTCCCTCGGCTTGTGTGCTATTTGTTGTTGTGGGCTCACTAAACAAGATAAAGCATGCAACCGGAACATTATGTTTATTGTATTGTTGTGTGATGTTTGAAAACTAACACAACTTACCATGAGAACCTACTAACTAACGTTTAGTAAGGAATTGTGTGAGACCAAGGAACACTCCCTAATATGAGTTTGTTAATAACCGAAAGAGGTTAAACAAACGTCGCATTGAGAGTACTACTAACTTTAACTTTGGGGGGAGTGAGGAATCCGGAATGGTACCGGCACATGTGTATTGGGGGAGGTCGGTATCCTTATCAGATACCGACTTCCAAATATGACTTGTCTTCGGGCTCGTCGCCTAGAGTCAACATATAGACTCGGCCTCCTCAGACTACTTGTTCTAGGAGGGAGGCATACTAAGATGGCGTGGGGGATCTAGCCTACATCCCCAACAATTTAAGAATGTTGTTTATTGCCAGTAAGTGTCCTGCTGCTGGCTAGGGTTAACCAAGCCCTACGAAAATAAACAACGATCTAAGGGTTAACCAGTTCCCATTGAGAGAACGGTTGGCATATATAAGATAAGGTTGAAATAAGTTGCAACCATTCCTATTTAAAGGATGGTTTGTATTATAAGACTAAGATAAGCTACATCCATTCCTTTTTAAAGGTTGGTTGTTTCTAAGACTAAGATAAGACTAAGATTGAGGTAAGATAAGGATGGACTAAGATTAAGAGGAAACATAACTTAAGGAGTTAAATAATTAACTCTCTAATTAAGGGAACGCATTTAAGTCGTTCAATTGGTTGAACTTTGATTGTTCATATTTGGATTATTGTTTATTTCACTTTCTATTATGTTGTGCATCTAATCAACCTCCATGCTATCGACAATTAGTCGTCGTAGCCACGTTAGCTTGGGGGCCATGAGAGGATCGTACCAGCATTCGTGCTGACCCCCTTTGGGGGCTGTTTTTACTACACAGGTGAACGTCAGGAGGTAGCCGTCACGAGAGTAAGATGGGGTAAAAGCGTTACGGGTTAAGTGTGGCCTACGAGTTGTGCATATACACTCGTATGGCATTTTGAGTTAGTAAGATGTATAGGATGTGAGGGGATCGTAAGAAGGATATGTATTTGGTTAAGATTGGTATGTACTAATGTTCGGTATATTCTGTAGTCAGACCGTGGCAAGGTCCTGGAATGTATTTGAATCCGTTGCAGAGTTTGTATATATGGTGTTAAGTTTGTGATAACCACGATTGGATCGAGATGGGGTGTTACAAAAAGTGGTATCAGAGCATAGTTACGCTCTGAAGACAAGAATTACCGAACTTAGGAGAATACAGAGGTTGAGTTTGAGTTATGGGTTAAGGGTTGAGTGATAGAGTGAGAGGTGCGTTAGTTAGGACTTCCCGGTATTTACCGGATATCCATAGTACCTAGACCCGCCCTCCACATCCCTAACCCTGAATATGTGGAACAAACGCCAGAGAGAAGAAAGCCTTCTCTTACTCGGGGAAACCCGATCTGGCAGTTAGTTAACAGCAAGCAATACGAGAAACATTTTGTTGCATAACAGTTACGGAGAACTTGGAGGTTTTTAATGGAGCGCAACAGAGAAACAGGCGCTACCTATGGAATTCTATCAATAAGGGAACGGTAATTACCGGCAACATGGGTCGACATGCTACAGTCGAAATAACCCGCCATACCAATGATAAGAAAAGCACTAAAGGTGCAATGGGTAAGAAAAGATAAGCGACAGGAGTATCGGACAATGATCCGAGTGAGCATGATAGTGGGATAGTGTAAATCTTAAGGGATAAGATTACGGGAAAGTCCAGTTAAGAACGGGAACTCCAAACCCCATACAATGAAGAAGGTTACAAAACCTGGCCGACATAGCGCAGGCGACAATAAAGACGCGTACATACTGTATACCGGAATAGGACTACGATGTAGTGCCTAAAGGAGAACTATTACTAGGTAACCACGACAAAATGTGTGGAAACGGGAGTGAGGATTAAGATGTCAGAAAATAATAAGGGGTTCCCTCAGAAAGAGGAACGCCCGATAAGTGACAGTACGGTGAGAACAACAGGAAACTGCCGGATGGCTAGTTATCCAAAATGGAAGAACATCGAAGGATTCCCGAGGACTATCAAGATAGAAAAGATCAGGTGGAAGTACCACTACCGACGCACACAGTACCGGTAACCCATCTTGCATGGCGCACTTGCCATAGCAAGTGCTACCACGGTTAAATAGTACAAGAAGCCATCATGGCGAGGTAATAGAACGCTACAGTTGTAGTACATTTTAATACCGGACGGTAAATCCATAAGAACGGGAAAACGAGACCTTGGAAAGGCCCGACGACCTGATCATAATAAGATGAGGTGACACACCAGTCAGCCGGGAGCTGAACTTGGACGAAATACTAAACCATATGAATATTGGCAATGGTACAACCTACAACAACAACAACCGACAGTGCGGTAAGAACATCAATCCCAAACCCCGAGAGGAAAACATAAGAGATCGCTCAGTAATGCGAGCAAAACACTACGTAAGTGATAACGTACAAGGAATGCATTACGGAATTTAATGGAGACCGTCGACATAAAAACTTTCAACAAGAATGGGATAAGACTCCCAGATTGATCACTAAGAATACCAGTAATAAGCATTCTTCAATGAAAATGTTGGAAACCCAGGAAACAAGGGTAAAAGAAATGAACGTAAGCTATAACCTACTAAGGATTAAAGACGTACAACCCTGGAAAAGGAAAGCTCAGAGGACTACCCCCACAGAGCGGGCATAGTCAAGCCGAACAAACTGATGAATGACAGTTAGTACTGTTTGTCTAACTTATTAACACCCAAGTGTGATTGATCATCAATGGGTGGCGTAGTCAACGAAAGTTGAACGAGGCGTTGAGATGGAAGTATAAGATGACAGAATGATATCCAATTGGACACCGTAAGGGAAACGCCTATTACGAACCTAACCTTGATTGCTAAAAGACATAAATCTTGTAAAATGACAGTATTGTCAAAGACATTAAGTAACCTCAGATCACCTGAATAAACTTCCATAGCAGGATGCAGTAACTTACCATGAAACCCAATACTACATTTAGTATGTAACCTAACGGTGGATAGTGTTCAAGGAAACAAAAACCTATAAGGATAACCCACAGATGAGTAAGAGTACAGGGAGTGAACCGAGAACCGGCTCTCACCCAATGACATTAAGCACTAAGAGCCTACGAGCCAAGGATGTTAACCACATCAGAGCCTGAGGCGCAGTAAGTTGTAAAAGAGCTTATTCAAGCCATGAAGGAACTACAATGTGTAGATGTGAACGGTTACAAACCTATAATTAGATTGTGTAAGAATTGCCAGGAAAGGGCACCAATGAGAATAAGGGGATAATGCTAAGGACAGGGGCGGAGAACGAACCATTCCTTTTAGGGTGGGGACACCTCTCCTTGTTGTGAGGCCATGAGTGGGAATGAACCCCTCAAAAGGGCTTTCACTTATTAGAGATGCAATACGCTTTTGTTAGAGAATGGAAAATGTAAACCTTGAGATTACCTTACAACATACCAGATACACTTGAGTAATAAGGAAGGCTGCAGAGTCAGACCTCATATCCAACACCCAGGATTGAAGAATCAGTAATCGTCAGAGATAAACATGGTGAGTGAACAGAATGGCACGTCAAGTGACCAACGCTCAGAAGAGCTTGTGATTAACTGGATGACTTCTTCAGTAACCGGTTAAATTACATGGTAAACAACATCATAAGGATGAAAGAATGCGAGAGAAATTAGCCTACTTATGACCTGAGATTGAAGCAAAACACCTTCGTATTAAGAGATAACCATTTTACAGCACGGTATGACAACCGCCAAACACCGAAATTAGAGAACTCCCAGTGTGTTTACACCAAGAAGGGATTGAATGTAAGATAAGATGTGAGAATAAATAAGTAAGTAGTTGCACCATCAATGGGCAACATGGTAAAGACCGACTACCACGGTAGTAGAGGTCATAAGGGCAATACCTTTATAAGTGGATTAAGTGAACTACGCAGTAAAGCGACATTATGGATGAGCCGTGAAATATTGACACTGAGGCAATTAGATTTATGAGTTAAGACCGATATAAGTAAGGGAATAAGATGGAAGACAAGCTGTGCAGTGATGCCAGTAGTCTGACCCGGTTAGGTAAGATTTCACAAGAAGCACACTACCCATTCCTTAAGGAACTGGAAGTGCATTCCTAGTAGATCAAAATATGAGAGACAAGATAAGAGGCTCTATGGAAAGAGACCTCGGTTACTAAGAGACCGAATCAGTACGGGATACAGAAAGAACTAGAGCATACAATACCCAAGGGCATAGTAAATGGATTTTCCTTGATTAAGTTCAAGAAGAACAATAAGTGTTATTATGGACGATGAAAGAGGAGATCGACAACAGAATACTTCATAATTAGCAATAGCTAAACGTGTGACGAACACTATGAGTTTACTAAAACGAGACGTGGGACGACTGCACCCCACAGGGGCTTGCAGGCCTAACACGCTCATTTATGAGTTAGTTGGGTAAGTAGTAATGTACCAGTAAGGTACCCCATGCATGTAGACGAGTGGTGTAAGGAACACGGGAAGCAGTCGACTCCGTACCACGGACAACGACGCAAGATCAGACAAGAGCAGCTACTACCGTAAACAGTCGAAGAGAAGAATTCAGTTGAACCAACAACACAAAGGATTTAGAGAACAAATAATTAAGAACTATGAAATGCGAAGAGCACGGATTATTAAGCACAGACATTGGACATGTCTTAAAGTGTTAAGGATAAGACCGTAAAGCGCAATAAGCACTAAACAGTAGTTTTAGATTAAGGGTCATCCTCAGACCAAAGGTCAGTTGGAGAGAACAATTTAGACATTCGAGAAAACACTAAGAGTATGAACATAAGATCTTCAAGGAGAATGGATAGACGAGTTACAACTCATTAAGGCCGTGTATATAAAAAGATAACACGTGTCCACTAAGAGACCAATATTCCTAAACTGTAAGGAGGCAGAAGGATATACAATACTATGAACGATTAGAAAGGCAGTTAAGCCTAAGATTATCAGAGTCGCGCAGCTGAAGCTAGCAGACACTACCTTTGAGATTAGACCAAACTAAGTTAAGAAAATGGTATAAGTACCGTTAAGAATTCTTGATACAGAGACTAAGCCATTAACATAGTTATGACCCTCTGATCCAATTATAAGTGAGATAGATGACATGGAAGCTAGAATGCTTGGTAAGAATTAGACATCTTGAACTTACGTTCAAGGATGATATAATGTTGATTACGTGGGCGTAATCCATTTTAAGGGGGGCAGAGCGAAAACCGCTTAGCGTATGTTACATAAACTACAGTGTGCGTAGCACAAAAGAATTTGAGAATATGTTTTACATAAACATTTTGAGATAAATCATGGCTATTGCACACAGAAGATGTGAATACCATACATATTAAGTACCTATCTTGTTAACTCCGGTGTGAGTACAAGTTAAGAGAATTAAGGAAGAGGATTAAGGAGACTTAAGAAATAAGGAATATATGAGGTATGAGTCGATATGAGACTATGTGTGAGATAAGAATAAGATAACACTATGGGATACTGTTCGATATGAGTATGAGTTAGGAAATAGTAATGCTATGTGGTATAAGACGGTGAAAGTTGGTATGAGACTGATATAGAACTTAGTAGGAATTTAAGTCCTGAGGTAAGTACTAAGAGATGAATTGGGAATGTAGATGGACTGAGTCCACACCTTGGAGATGTAATGATTACGACTAGAATCACTAAAAGATAGAAAATTGGACATGAGTGAATTATTTGATGTTTGAAAATGACGTGGGAGGTGGAACTTGATTTTCTAGGGATCAAGGGAAACCGAACACAAATTGGGGCGGAAGGATAGTTCTACACTGATGCTGATCACATCATGGTTGGATGATTCCTGAAACTCCCTACCAGTGGTCACAATTAAATCACGATATGGATAGAGACTTTAGGATAAAAAGAAATTGGAGTTGATTGTATTTTTAATTAGACGAATTATTCCTCACATGACCTCGTAAAAAGGATTACCTTTTTACTGAGTCTCGCCCATGAAGTCGAGGACGCACGAGCCTTTGTCTTCGGACCGGTGACATGGGGAGAGCAGAGTGTTTTGTATTCTGGCCATGGTGACGAGGACGAACGAGCCATTGTCTACGGACCGGTGACATGGGAGAATATGTTGGAAAATTATGTGATTGTTTTAATCATCAAAAGAAACAAAGAGAATTTTGAGTGCTATACATGCTTAAGCGTGTTGTGTGATATTTAAGTATAAAAATATGGTGGATATAATGATTCAGTGAGTTTAAGTATACATAAGTATGATCTGTATGATCTATATGATCTATGGAATAAGGTAAGACATGTATTCTAATAAGATAAGATGCATGGGAACTTTGGGGACAAAGTTCTTTTAAGGGGGGTAGATTGAAATACCCCAAACCTAAGTATGCTAAGTAAACATCAAATTATGATGTAGTAAGGCTTAAATATGCCTTAGAAAGATTGGTAGACAATTTAAACCAAGGAAAACACAAGAAAACGCCTTAAGGGCAATTTGGGCAAAAACGTGCTCTAAGCTTGGAGTGACTTTGATTAGCACCCAAATACCATTATAAGACTTTATTAATATGTTAATGGACACTTTAAATCAATTATCAAAGAAAACCAAGCTCAAAAACAAGCTTAAACACAAAATGTGCTTTAAGACTCCTTAAAGCACCTTTTTGAGAAATTGTCTTAGAAATGAGTTTTGAGTGGCTAAATGCCCATGATTACATCTTAATCAACATGTTTGCTAATTAGTATCACATTAGGAAGTCTAAATCAATGGGAAACCAAAAATTTCACAAATATGTGCACTAGTTTGTGAATAGTGTCAAATAGTGACTAGTTTAAGTTTTAGTCAACATAAGTCAATTAGTTGGTCAAACAAGACCATAAATATCTTGATTATAAGGGGGTGGCCGGTTTTTGATGTGGGGAGTCACCACATGACAAAGAAATTAAAGGAAAAGAAGAGGAAAAAGAGAGAATAGTACTATTTGCTTTATAAAAGCAAAATACCTTATATTAGCCTACCTCTCTCCTCTCTTCTTCATTTCTCTTCTTATCCCAAGGTTTTCTTCACCTTCTTCATCCTCTCAAACCATTCCAAGCAGCTCCATTCTTGCTCCATCTTCAAATGTCCATAACTTGCTCATTTTAGCTCCAAATCAAAAACTAAACACATATATCTCTTAGTTAACTCAAGCTCTAGCTTTCTATCTTTTCAAGTCCTTCAAAGCTCCATTTTGGTGCCAAGAGAAA